>JAPDSC010111264.1:0-26178 GCA_026290005.1 Latrodectus geometricus | reverse complement strand
AAAAAAAATTAACTCTTTAAATTTGGGACAGTTAAATTTTATTTAGAATATTTCTTTCATTTATTTACTTATAAAAAACCCTAATTCTATTTCATTAGGAGTAAATTTATCAGATCATTAAAAAGGAAATAAATTGAAGATTCACAGATTCTTTTATATATTTCATTTTTTTCCTACTACTGCCATCGCCCATTCTCATTCATGATGAGGATTTCCCAAAATCAGTTCACTAAAATCTTAGGAAATTCTGATATTACATTAAAAATCTATCAAATTAACCAATTCCATTTCATAGAATTTCTTCTATTGAATCCAAATCTTCCAACACTACAAATGTACTATTTATAATTAGTCAACTGATTCATAAGTGTAACTTCTGTAAGTCTCAATACTAGAGCATTAGATGTAGAAATCTGAAAAGAATATTACAGGTAGAAAAAGGCGCTGGATTAAATTTAATAAAATGTTCTCAAACACTTTTCAACTTAGTCACGGTGTTTCCCAGGGAACAGTTCTTAGGCCAAGTTTATTCTATTTTTACTAACCTATCCCTAAGAGGCCTATCTCACCTAGAACTTTTATCAGTATGTTTGCAGATGACCTATTTCGCTTTTTGGACCTCTGGAAATGTTATATGAGATATAGAGTTTTGACACAATGGCTCTCTAGAGACCTTGTCCGTGCTTGTGATAGATCTTATTATGTTTTAATTCAGTTAAATCAATTATCAACTTTTCCACTATCATTAAATGCTTATACAACTAACAGCCTAACTTGACATTTGAATACCAGAAACCTACCAACGAGAAACATACAAAATACCTTTGTTATGTTTTAGATCTTTTTTAAATAAAAAACATTTACAATACATTATCCTGAAATGAAGAAAATGCTTAAATATTCTTAAATGCATCACTGGTAGAGACTGGGGTGCTGATGCCACAATCCTTAGAACTTTTTATCTGACACTCATTAGACTTATACTTGAATATATTTTCCCAATTTACTACTGCACCTTAGAATCTAACTTGCAAAAATTAGAAAAGGTTTATTTGAGTGCTGCTTGTATAATACTGGTCTGAGTTGCAGCTGCCTTTCAGAAATTGTTCTTTTTGAAGGTAACCTGTAACCCCTTCATGTTTGAAAACAGACTGGTCTAGTCAAATATTACAACAAACTTTCTAGTCATGGACAACATAACAATATGACAATTTGTTTAAATAACTGGACATCTAATCAAATAGTTAAGAAAAATAGTCTGTTTGGTTATGTCATATCTCAGCATCTTCTTTCTATGAATGTTGAGCCATATTCTCCTCATTACTGTTTGAATCCAACAAAAAATTTTTCCCAGGGTTAACTCAAACTACAACCTTTCTGCTCCTGTGAACAAAAAGAAAGTCTTACCAAACTATCTTATGTAGTTTTCCAAGGAAATTATGAATAAAATCCTTAAATTTTATCCTAAAAATCTCTAAAATTGGTAGTAGTAAAATCAGTGATCTTTCAGGTAGCAACATCTACAATGAAACTTCAAAAAATTAATTTTTTTACGCTAATATAGCCCAGACATCTATATTTTCAGAGGTGAACAATTTGCAATTAATGTTGGGCCTTAAGACTAATTATGACGGCCGTAGGATTCTCACTGATAGCTGCAGCTCAATGCAATATCTCAATAATTGGATCCACATTAGGAACAAAACAAATTCAATCTTATTCAAGTTATAAAGCTCATTTCTCCTCAACATGATATTAATTTCCAATGGATTACATCCCACGTTGAATTTTTCAGTAACAAAATGGCAAACAAATCTTACTAAGGCTGGTACTCCCTACTCACTCTTGATAAAAGGGTAGTAAATCAGGTCTGTCTCTAACATTCTCATGCGACAGAAATACCTGCACCAGTCTGTAGCCTATATCTATTGAACACCTGAAATCTCTTATATTTTCTAAATGTGTGAAATCCTGCCCTCTTTTTCCGAAATGGCAGCAACATCAGGACGAGCACTTATGACAAATAATCTGCTAAACATTTTAAGATTTTTGCTTTGCTCCTCTTTCTGTCGTCAACTTTTTAAAAATCAGTGGATTTATGGATCTGGTTTGAATTTGTAAGACTAGGTAAGATAAGCAACTATTTTATAATAAGGTCAGACAGATAAATAACAACTATTTTATCACTGGATCAATTTATCCAATTTAAGTTTGGTAATATTTCAAAATTCAATAGGTGAACACTTTAAATTTTATAAATAGTTAACTGATAATCTGTATTCACAAACACAATAATATCTTTACAGATATTAATCAATTCTAATAGCATAAACTATATTAAAATAAAATCTTGTGACAATATTATAATAAAATGACCTAGTTTTGTTTATAAACTAATTTGTATAAACTATCAAATTCTATTCAAACCTAAAACTGTACACATTCAAACAAATAAGAACACTGTAATCAATGTAACCACTCACAAATTTGTTAAAATGTAAAATAATATAATTTTATGGATTTTACCTTGATTTCTTTAATAAACAAAATGTAAACAATTTCATATGAATACAGCTTCATGAAATTTGAAACTATAAGGAAATTTCTTAAATGGACTGTTATAAGTAAATCATTTTTCCTTTGAAATGACAATGTTAAGCCATAAAATTTTCGTTTTAAACCTATCATGTTTGAAACAAATATCTGTGCAATATGAAATGAACAAATTTATATCACTTTCCATAGGCACAAATATATATAACAAAAATAATATATTAATCTAAATAAATATTTTACAAAAAAATGTGATTAACAATCATTATTTATTAATCATAAGTGTTTCTTCCAATGACAAAAAAATTTCAAAGCTTTTTCTGTGAATGTTTTATGGCAATAAATTTGGAAATAAATGACAAACAAAATAAAATTTAAAGTGTATATTACTCAAATGGATAAATTATACCACAAAAAAGTTTTTTTTATAAAACATTAGCACATTTTTTACTATGAAAGTAATTTCTTGTTAATAATGAACAATAGTAGATATTTCACTCCCTCACACTCACTCACTCACTCACTCACTCACTCACACACACACACACACACATATTATATATATATATATATATATATATATATATATATATATATATATATTATTACAATGCTAAACAAATATAAAAATTTAAAAATTTTACAGAAAAATAGGAAAAAAATAAGTCTAGAAATAAATTGTCTAACATTTATTGCATTTCTTAAATATTGAAATAACAAATAAGTTTGGCTCTGAAAATTCCCCGAAAACTCTGCCAAAAAACACAATAAAACAGTCTTTTATTTTTTAAAACATGCATGCCCTGTTTTATTTGTATAATAGAAAGCTAAATCTACCTGTTTTGAGGAGACCAATAGACTGGCTTATAATCACGAAACACTATTCCCTAAAACAAAATTTATAGAATTATAAATATAAGTAAATGGAAAAAAATACAATCCTCTTTATAATTATACTTCAGATAAATTATTTTTTCCAGTAATTTGTTTCAAATGAATAACTATATAATAACGATCAAATTCTCTTTAATTAAAGATCAAACCATCTCTTTATCAATTCATTAAAATATCAGTAGTGTTTTAAAGGATAAACTGATTAATTTACCCTTTTAAACAATCATCCCATTACATCACACATTTCAATACAAATTTGTGCATGCTCTAATGCATAATAATATAATAACTTTGCAATGATAATATAAAATATTCACATTACACATATTTGGGCAACAATATCAACTCAAAATTAAAAAAAGTATTATGTATATTAAGCTTGATGCATATAAATTTTGAGATTAAACGATTTTCAGTTCAATTACAAATTAATATATTATACCTTTTAAGATATAATTTTTAATATTTATTACACTAACATTTACGGAAGGAAAAATTGTTTAATAATGTCTAAATGAAATATACAATATAACAGGGAAATGAAAAATATAGAATAAAATATTAACTTGTAAAATAAATTAACTGGAAGCTAAGCAAAAAAAAGTTTAAAATATTCATTTCTCACAATATTATTTAATAAAATAATTGTAAAGTTATAATAAATCTTATATTCATAAAATTATTATGCAAATTAATTTTGGTGAATCATGCAAAGAAATTAACTAATTAAATTTACTTTTTCATATAAGTTCTGAAATAACTTCAATTGTTGAACAACATAGTTAGGATCACAGGTAAAATAACTGTTTTCCCAATCAGCCAAAATGCCCCATTCTTTAAATGATATCATTTGTTGTTCTTTCGTTTTTTGAGAAAATGCAAAAGCTGCAAGAAATCAAAATTAATACCAATTCATACATAACAGACATTAATTATACCTAGTTAAAAACATAGTTTTTGCATAATTATTATAAAAATAATAATACATAGTTTTTGTAAAATGAATAGTTTTTAACAGAAAGTAATAGAAAGCATAAAAATCTAACTAATATCTCATCATAACTAATATTTGACATGGTACAAATTTAGATTTACCATTTTATTAGCAATTGTTTAAAAATTGCTTGGAATCATCTCACACATCAGATAAAAAAATTATAATTCATCATATAAATACAGAAAATTTTATCCACTATAACATAAATATTTATATATGTATGTCAAACTTTCATAAAGAATTAACCATAGTTGATTTTCTGATTATTTTAAATGGGAATATATTTTTGCAAATCCAATAATTAATATAATAAGCAATAAATAAATGATAAATGATTTGAACATTTATTTGTGAAATTAATTTTAAGAAAAATATTCAAAAGACGTTTTGGAGAGCTTATTAGAAACAACTTTTAGAATATAAAATAATTAAACTATTTTCTTTAATTTGAGAAAAATATATGACAAATCATAAATAATTTTTGATGCAACTAGACTTTTTGTATACTCAAGGTAAGTCATTGAAATAAACAAATTATTACTTATTAATAGTAATTGAAATTAAAATTTTAAATAAATAGGTCCAGGTTCAGTTAGTTCTCTAGTCCAGGTTCAGTTGTTATTTGTTTAATGTTTATTAAATTATTGTTTATTTTCATTCAACTGCTTTAAAAAGTACATTCATAATATGTTCACCTATGATTTTAAATAATGCAATAGTGCTAGAGTAAAAAATCAAAAATATGCTGGTAAAAGTCTAATAAATGTAAGGCCAATTAAAAATATGGGTATTTTTTAATACAAGCAATGTAATACAATATATTAACAGTTCAGTCAAACACAAAAATTACCATTAATGCAACCATTTACCATCACATTTGTAAATTTCTTACCAGCAACAATTTTGGTGAATGTCAAAATGCTTGTCACCAAATTAAAATTTGTTACACTTTTTAATTAAAAAATTAATATCTATTTTATGTGTTGCCACAAAATGTTGATAGAGACAAGTTTGCATTGTGAAACAGGAGAAATCCAAAATTTGCTTGGCAAATTTAATTTTGGGGATACAATTTTTAAAGTAGTAACCAAGGAAAGATAAATGATTAAGAACTTGTACTTTTGGAAGCCTTAGAAAGCTTTTTTTTAATATAAAAAATTATGCTTTTAATACTATATTTTCATAATAATAATAAATTTCAAGGGGTAAAATTTAGCATAAATTATGTACATCATACCTAGAAAAATTAATATCAATAAATATTTAAAATATTGACAAAAAATAATAATATGATACTTTCATTCTAAGAATGCAATGATCCTATGCAATTTAACTTTGCAAGCCAAAAAATAAATCATACAAAATTACCTCTTTTACGTATATTAAGTGCATTAGCTGAGGATAAGTCAGAATCATTTTCCTTTAAAACTTTTAATTCAATAGGTAGACCATGGCAATCCCAACCAGGTACAAAGTGCACTTTCTTCCCATTCAAAAGCTGGAATCTAACTGTTATATCTTTTAAAATCTAGTAAATAGATATTACATTTAGAGTATAATGAAGGAAAGTTAAAATAAATGAAAATCTGTATTATCTTTTAATCAATTTATCCTTGCATAAATTAGAAAAAGTATACAAGACTAGAAATATATCACATAACAAAAGTTTTGTTGCTGTGAGACATAAAAATTCGAGATACAGTATTAGTAGGACAAAATAAACTTCATTCATCAGTGTATACACCATTACAAGTGACAAGCTTTTTATAACACGATGCAAGCTTGTCTATATTGATGAAATAACTTAATAAATGCCTGCTCTTAAGAAATTAAAAAATGAACCACTTCAATTTTGATATCTTCTGCATCATAAAACTGTTTTGTTCACATATGACTGTCCAGCACAAGGAACAAGTGATAATAAATTAAAAAAATGTGGGGTAAATCAGCATTTGCTTATCTGTTCGTAAAAAAATTTTAATTTTATTTTTTAACATTGAGCAGAAAATATACCTTTAAATGATGGCTTGTAGAAAAGGTATAAACACAGATGAAATTTCTAATTTGTTGGGACATGATTCTGAGAATGAATCAGGAAGTAAAGTGCTGTCTTTTTCCAATTGAATATCACTGTATTTATCACAAATGAAGTATGTTCAAAACATATTGCACAAAAATGCTAAATTATGATTAAAAATCTTGCTTTCTCACCAAACTTATGATTTTGTACGATTAAATGATTTGTTTTGTTAGTTTTTTTATGATATAAAGGGTCATAATATATGATAATTGAATGAACTAATATTAAAAGGTCCTAATACTAAATCCACTGAACAGTAATCACGTAATTATTTAGTTATCACAATTATTTTATAAATTTTATATCATAGTGTTGAAACGAAACTGGCATATTTTTAAAAGTAATTACAATCCTGGACATTATAATGTTAATTAATAACTGAATAGTAGTATTAAAATATCAATAAATTGTGCTTTTTCTAATTTTAATAAACTTACTTAATATATATTTAAAAAAATAGAATTTCTACAATGAAATAAATCTTTGTTTAACTTTTAAATATAATTTTAACAATGAATTTGAATCAGTATTTTTATTTTTAGCCACTATAATCAAATATAGAATACTTCTATTTCCTTAAAGAAATTCTATAGAAATATTTTTGTAATACATTTTAAGTAGCAACAATTAAATTATATATTAACCTCTAACTTTAAAAAATTGTCTGGATAAAAAACAATATTCCAACTTGTTAAAATAAAAATATTTCCAAATATAAAAATACTTACTTTATTGACTGCATGGCCTATGTGAACACTACCATTTGCATATGGAGGACCATCATGCAAAATAAATTCAGATGTTTGATTTATTTCCAGTTGAACATGATATAGTTGTGCAAATTTTGCTTCCTGACAGAATAGAAAAGATTTTTAAAAAATTACAATGATAAATGTTTATAAATACAATAGAGGTGTAGTTAATTGAAATTCTATAAATTATATATGCATAATGACAATGGCTCATTAAGTTTTTTCTTTATTATAGTGAATTATGGGTAATTATAAAGTAATAATATTAGCAAATATTAATTTCTGCTCCATTTGCCTTTTAAATTTATATATGAAACATGAAAATTTTTGGTGATACTTGATATCATTATTTTTCCTAATGTATAACAATCAATACAAAATCAAAAAATAAATATAAAAATAAGAATTTTATTCATCTAACTTTCAATATAAGTTTAGAATTACATTTAAATGTTTTACTATTTGGTGCTTATATATTATTCAATTGACAAGTAAAATATACTTATTAAGTATAAATATAGTAATTTAATGTCTTATAAATTAAAAATAATGTGTTTATCCATCTATTTTAAATAAGATATAAGTTGACTGCTTTTCCTTTTCACCTTTAAAAATATGCTGCCTACTCTGTCTAGTGGTTAGCATGCCTAGCTACAGATAGGGAGGTCTGGGTTCGAATCCCAGTTCGGACATGTATGTACTTTCTCTCTCTATCCTGTCTTTGTCCTTTCCTTGTACGAATGGTTGCCTACCCTATAAACGAGAACCTATGGCATGTGTGTTCAGAGGTCAAGTCAGTCTTCTACCCATATGGTTCCTCTCCAAAAAAAGAAGCTGCATACTACCCTATGCTAGATTTTCTGGACCTGGTGTGGGCTTTCCTGCACCAGGGGGATAAGCAACAACCCCTTTAAAAATATGATTGAAATTTGGAATATTTGATGAACTATTTTTTGCAAAAATGGTAAAATATTTATTTTTAAATGCAAGTTCTTACATAAAATTCATGTTAAGAGCCTTCATCTGGAATACTTAGTTTATTATTTTACAATCATGATACATTTCTTAAACTTATTTTATTAACTGGAATTTTAATTTAGAAAATCTATAAAGAAATCTTGTTCTTTGTTTTATAATTATATTACTAAATCTCATGCAATTCATTTCTGTAGAATATTTTCTTAAATTTCTGTTTATTTACATTTTTTAGAAAATGTGATCAATTTTTAATCATTATTGCATTCTCGTGTATCATGATTGCTAGTGATTTGAAAATACTTCAATTTTGTTTCCTTATAGTATGATTGTTTCAGCTAAGAAATAGCAGACTTACATCCATTAGTTTTGCAAACCAAATTCTTAAAGCCCTTTAATACTCAGGATGAAGAATGACTTTTTGTGTTGCCTAGAAACTTGGTGACAGTATAGAATTTTTGCTCATTCCTTTTGAAAATTCAAGAATGTAAATAAAAAATTTTAGAAACTATTGCTACCTAATGTTAGACAGAAGCCAAAAGATTTTTTGAGACTTTAAATAATGAAAATGACAATAAATTATTAATATATAATATCATATTATACAATTGGTTTTTCTACTTTTGTTTTAAAATAATCCTTTTAATGAAATCTGCTCTCAATTATTATGAGACAGAAACTTGCATGCCAAAATATAATATTGTTTTTCTGGCGATAAATAATATAAAATTTCATTCAGCAGAAAAATTTGTTTAAAATATATCATTAACAACTTATTTATTGTTTGAAATGTTAATCATTTAAATAACATCTGAGTTATAGACTGCAGGTAGATTTTTTATTTTGATATATGTAGTTAATTTTGTAATGTTCCACATTTAAATGAAATACATACACTCACACAGCCATATATGTGTGAGTATATTTAACGATTTGTTAACAAGATAAAATGTATTAAGTCTTTTATTGACATGCAGAGCTGAAGAATATTAAGTAAAAATATTTTATTTTGCAATAATTAATTATTAGCAATGAATGAATATGAGTATTTTAATCTTTCCATCTTACTTTATGAAATATTTATATATTTTTAAAAATATAACAGTTTTATTAAATTTTTCCAGCATGCGGAGGTTTAATCTTTATAAAATTTCTCATAAACTAATGAAAATTATACATTTTCAATTAAATAAAGATAACCTATATATTACAGTTTAAACATATTTACACAGATAGTGCATTTTAATATTAAAAGACAGGAATCTTAATCATATTTAAAGGAATTAAAATATTTTAAGATACAACAAATAAAATTTTTTTCATTCATTATGAAACCTAATGTTATAAATAATTATTTATGTGTCAATTAAACGTTTTCAAGGTCTGTGGAAAGAAAGAAAAAAAATCTTTCCAAAATTTATTTTAATTAGTAAACAATTGAACCAAATTATATTTGAAAAAAATATATTAAGCAAGTATGAGCTCTATGTATTATTTAAAAAGTGATAAGTTGAAAACATGTAAATATGTATATAATATACATTTAATTACTTTACTTATTTTCTCATAAAAAGATAATGGAAATATAAAATATCTAATACATTTTTTAATAAAAATTCATCAGTTTCAATTTTCCATTACAATAGCAAAACTACATAATCTATTTAGTAGCTATACTCTTAAATTTAAAAACCTGTTAAATAAATAAAATAAGGACTAGTCATGCTTGTGAAAAATAAGATTTGGAATTCAAATGATTAAAAATACCACAAAACAACTTTTTTTTTTCTTTCTAGGGAGTAATGTGAACAATAAAGCATATTTGTAACAGATAGAAAGGAACATCAGCCTTTTTTTCTAGGCAACTTATAAATTCCAATACTTACGTCATCCTCAGGTTTACGAAGCAAAAAATCACAAAATGTGAACACCTTGACTGTAATGCTCACTTTTAGCATTTCCTAGTAAAATTCAAATAAAGGGTAAAAATGCGCTTTAGGTCCCCTACTTGGCGAGTTTTCAAAATCACACATGCCATGGCGAAAATTTTACCGCTATTTCAAAGTGAAACTTAATTAGCGACCAATGAAAAGGCTAAAACAAAAGAGTAATTAATAAGCATGAGCGAAAATGCGCATCAAATTCGCAAGTTGGCGAAGTAGGGGACCTAAAGCACAGATTAACCTAAAAATCTAATAGGATCGAAAAGAAAGTAAATTTATTTAAAAATTACAAAACCGAAGCATACATTTTCAATCATACGATCACGTTCTCGTCTGTTTGAAGGTTTAACTTTATGTGGAAATTTAGTACGTGGTAAAAATAAAGTATTTTTATAGCTGACAGAGCATTGAGATCGAAATAAATTTACAAGAAATAATGCGTTTTTAAATTTATAATATTTGAAAAAATTATATGCTAAAACAGATATCATTGCGAATATATTTATTTTCAAATTATTTTTAATAGTAAATAGATAGTACTAGTCGTTCATATTTTTATATTTTAAAGCGGCGCAGACATTTTTAGTGTTTTCATTATGTGTTTTATCTTATTTGTCTTGCTTATTCTACTATCCTTATTATAATTATACTTGTGTCTAAATTTAAGATAATTTCAGTGCAGTATTACATACTATATTATAAAAAAATTTTAAATCTAGATTTTTAATAATTTCTAGTCAATAAATATTAGTATAACATATAAAATGAATCCACTTAAATTATAAGAAATTTCTGTTAATTTTAAAACAATTTAAAATGTACTGTTTAAAAAAATTCTCGTAGTTTTTCTATCTATCATAAATTTTTCTACACTACTGGCCATTAAAATTGCTACTCCAAGAAGGCGACATGCTACAGACGTGAAATTTTTACAAAAGGAAGAAGGTGCAGTGATATGCAAATGATTAGCTTTTCAGAGCATTCAGACAAAGAAGGCGTCAGTAGCGACACCTACATTGTGTTTAAATGAGGAAATTGTTCAGCCGGTTCCTCATACACAAATTGCATTTGAACGTTGTTGCCTGGTGAAAAGTTGTTGTGATGCCTCGTGTAAGAAGGAGAAATGCGTACCAGCACGTTCCTGACTTTGATAAAGGTTGAATTGTAGCGTACCGGGATTACAGTTTATCTTATCGCAGTATTGCTGCTCGCGTCGGTCGAGATCCAATAACTGTTAGCAGAATATGGAATCAATGGGTTCAGGACAGTAATACGGAATGCCATGAGGGATCTCAAAGCCCACTTATCACTAGCAGCCGAGAAGACAGGCATATTATCCACATGGCCGTAATGGATCATGCAACCACGTCACGAGCCGTGAGTCAAGAAAAGGGGTCGTTTGGAAGACAACAAGTGTCTGCACGAACAGCTCGGAGACCATGGCTGTTGCTTCCTTTGACGCTGCGTCATAGACAAGAGCTTCTTCAATGGTGTGATCAACGACAAACCTGGGTGCACGAATGGTGAGACGTCATCTTTTCAGGTTCTGTGTACAGTATCATGATGGTCGCATCCGTGTTTGTCGGCATCGTGGTGAACGCACACTGGCAGCGTGCATTCGTCATCGTCATAGTGGCCCATCACCTGGCGTGATGGTATGGGGTGCCATTGGATACACGTCTCGGTCATCTCTTGTTCGCATTGACGGTGCTTTGAACAGTGCACGTTACATTTCTGGTGTGTTACGACCCGTGGCTCTACCCTTTATTCGAGCCCTGCGAAACCCTACGTTTCAGCAGGATAATACCCGACCGCATGTTGCCAGTATTGTACGGACCTTCCTTGATACGGAACATGTTCGGCTGTTGCCCTGGCCAGCACGTTCTCCTGATCTTTCACCAATAGAAAACGCCTGGTCAATGGTTGCCGAGCGACTGGCTCGTCACCAAACCCCAGTCACTATGGTTGATGAACTGTGGCATCGTATTGAAGCTGCATGGGCATCTCTATCTGTATATGCAATCCAATCTCTGTTTGACTCAATGCCCAGGCGTATAACTGCTGTTATTACTGCCAGAGGTGGTTGTTCTGGGTACTGATTTCTCAGGATCTATCCAGCCAAAGTTTTTGAAAATTTAATCACTTGTTATTTCTAGTATAATATATTTGTCCAATAAATATCATTTTGTTATCTGCATTTCTTCCTGGTGTAGCAATTTTAATGGCCAGTAGTGTAATTTAAGAATAAATCATCACATAAATTGGATGTACATTAAACAAAAATATTTTCTCTTATAACTTAAAGAGTATATTTATAAATCTGTTATTTTCTATCATATGTATCATTGATAGAAAATAACAGAATTAAAAATTTAAAGGATTCTTGCAATAACTAACAAATCAAGGGGACAGATTAAGGTCCTTACTTATGATTTCTATTTAACTATCTTTCTTCAATTAGTATTTTTTAGTTTCCAAATCTTTCAGTTAAAGTATGATTTGCGTCGGTTTTCAGTGACACAGAATTCAAGAATGCTTCAACAAAACCTTTTTCTCCAAATTAAAATTGATCAAACATTTATTAATTTTCAGTCTCTCTCTTTCCACTATCTTATGATTTTAAATGGGGAAGAAATATGGGACGCAGAGACTCAAAGTAATTTTATGTTACAAGATTTAATAACACTTGCATTCATCCTAGTTTACCCTTGGACTATTTTGGTCTGAGAATTTATGAACTTACAAAGCAATTATCTTAATTGAACTGAAATACGCAATCTACGAAAATTTCTGCATCAGAAATAGATGTTTCTTAACTAAATAATTAAAAAATTTTAGATAAATTTCCGAACTTAAATCGCTTACTTTATTTAACAATATTTTCCTTCTGATGAGATTCCTTCTAATAAGAAAAAAGCCATTTCACTGGCTATGCCTAAGCCTTAAAAACTGAAACATAGCATTGCTTCATATCACCTAATATTCTAAATTTCTATTTCTTTAAAAAAAAACTTTAAAAAAATTCTGAGTCAAAACATTACTATCCTCGTTATAAAACATCAAAAATTTTAAAATTCATTCATTGGATTTAATCTTCCTTTGAGCTCTTTACATCCTTCTTAGAAACTTTGTATAATCTAGAAAAACAAAGAGCATGTCTGGTATTTCATTAGCTATTCAGCCTGCTAATGAAATAATTAATAATGATAAGAGAGTTAATTCTAAAATGTTTATGTATAGGTAACAATGGCAGTATTGCAAGATGGATACAGATAGAACTGATTACTTAAAGTCAAAAATAAAACTGCTTATCTTCTAAAATTTTCTCTAAGACAAAAAACTCACGGAGCACTGTTTAGTCTCCTATATTACTTTCTGCTTCGATGTCGGATTTCTTTGAGACGATCCCTTATGGGAATAAGAGTTTATTTTATTTTGATGATATTTTATACGTGGGATCCATGTGAAAAGCTTGAGTTTATTAAATTAAAACTTTCTGATACCATTTATAATGTTCTCATTAGATGTGATGCTCTCATTGGAAATTAAACATTGTGACATTGCTGTTAAACTCATTAAATGTAAAGCTGATATAAATTAAAATTTTTAGTATTTATGGAGCAATTATTCAATAAAATAATGAAATTGCTTTTTTTTTTTTTTTTTTTTTTTTTTTTTTTTTTAGCTATTATAAATCAAAATGGAAACGGTAAATTTTTGTTTAGAATCTTAAAAATATAATCTTTCGAATGATCAATATTTTAAAACATTTTCATGAAAGGAATATGATACTATATCTCATCAAGTATTTCGGCTTGTTAATTCTTCAATATGTATCAGAAAAGACTAGTTTTTTCTAGTACGGTATAGTTCTGAGATTTCATCCTTCCTCAATAAACCTCTCCCTCAACCGCTGGAAGTTTATCACACTTTTACTTTTAGAATTGTTTTCGACCTTCCTAAATGTACTCCCAACCTGATAGGAAATGCAGTATCAAGATATAAATTTCAATTATTAATTTCAAATTTTGGCTTTATTTAAACACCTCCCTCTTTAAAAAAAAAAAAAAAAAAAGGAGTCTTCCCCTTTATATTTATACATAAGGGATAATTTGCGCTCTTAAGCTTCTTCATACCTTTCGTCGACTTTTTTACAAACATTTAATGAAATCATGATATCAACTCAGATAAGTTGATTCAATATTTCTTTCTCCAGTCTATATCAGCGGTATCTGCAGGGTTGACTCTATACTTAATTACAATCTTTTTTAGGTATTGGTCAGATGCAAATAGAAGCAGTTTTTTGTTATGTTCTGAGTACGCAGTAAGAATAGCATTTGCGTTAATTTAAATTAAAATTAAAGCTATTCTGAGACTTATTTTTTATTTAAATAAGAAATGCATTCATTAGTGTTATAAATAAATTGTTTTGTGTTAGTTTAAGGAATTATCTAAATAGTTTTCAACAAAAGACTAGTTAGACCATCCAGAATTCTAAATATTATTTTATTTCGAAGATTAAATAAAACACGAGTCACACTGAAAACTTTGAATTTCAAGATTAGTCTTTACCTTCATGTCTAAAGGAACTCTTGTTTATAATGAATTCCATCATAATCAATCTGATATTTCTTGGATTTTGCAATTGCTCAAAAAATCCTCCGATATTACTTTTATTCCGGACTGGTCTCCACTACAGTACAGTAAATACAGTATCAACAATATTAATTTTGTCTTCACAGCAAAAGCTTTCGCTACAGATGTCCATTTAATTCGAAGCTGTTTTAATTTAGTTGTGGTCCATCAGAAGATGAAATAAAATATTAGCATGGTGGTGTTACCTGTTGGAGATTGTTAAGAAATCTTCATCTCCAACATAATTTTATCTTTTATATTTAACTTAATCTTATCTTTTATTTCTTAGTTGCTTGATATGCAACTTTATTTAATGGAATGAAAATGTCGAAGATACCGTTTGACGTAATCTTGAACTTCTAATCTTCATTTTTTGCAAAGAAATTGGCTTGTTAATGTTAATGAAATAATTTTAATGCCAGGCTGTTAATGAAATAATGTTCCCTTATGTCCCAAATTATATTTTTTCTGGTAGTAAGTCTGTCCTTACGAATAACGCAGAATCTACAGTTAAATAATATAAAATATTCTTTAATATGAAAAATAAACTGATCCAAGCTAGTTTTTATTGTATAAAAATAACATGAGTTCCAAATGATATTGTTTGTAATGAGTTAGTTGATAAATTTTCCAAATAGATAACTGATTCGGATGTCATCTGACAATTTAACTGGATTCTATAAAAGGAAACTTCAACCTTTTCACAAATTAGAATACGATAAGTAAATATTATGAAAGCATATTAAAATTTAACGAGTGAGGGAAGTTTTTGATGTGTCACTAAAATCAAGAAATATGTTATTTTTGTAAGATTATCTCGAATGTTAATTATTCCTGAAAATTTTTTATAAATTTTATCTATCTGATTCTCTTTTTTTTTTCTTTTTTTTTTCAATTCTTATAAAGTTCAAAATGGTATGAACCAGATCTTATTTCATTTTCATAAGTATAACCTTCGAAGAAATAAATTTCTAAGTAAAGTAAGAATTTTCCAAAAAGATATAACTTTTAAACAGTATCTACACAGGTCTTTTTAAAAATCCTAAATACTATGTAGTTGTTTCAAGAATTCTGTTATCATTTGATAAATTTTAAAAAAAGGGTTAAAATCCTGAGATCATTGGAGACAATAGCTATCATTGCAGCTAAAAAAAGTCTTTAGGTCATCAACAACCAAATAATTTTGAAACAAAATAATTCTATATACATATTCAATTCATTGGCAGAACAAATGTAAACAGTCTCTAAACAAAAAAAATGTATCTTCAAAAAATCTTTAGCACAGCAATATCATAGACAATTCAGTGTCGCTATCAATTGACACAAAAATAATCTCGATTCAATAGATCTACAGAATCATTACTATATGATGGAAACAGTAAGTAATCGTAAAGCATATTTTTTTCCATTTGAATCCAATGTGGTCCATTGATTCAAATTTTTCATTCGGTCATGACCCATCAGAAAACGAAATTGAATATCAACATATAGGTTTTGTAAAGATAGGGAAAAAAATCCGAATTCCGGGATAAACCCAATTTATTTCCAAGGTAATATTGAAAATTTTTAGAAATTTTTTAATTTTTCAGATAGCATGGGAAGTTAGGATGATGGATACATAAATTGAATGTTCTTTGGTATGGTTCGTGATGTGATTGAGCGATCCATTACTGCCATGCGCACAATTGCCATGTAAAGTGGTGCACCTCATGTAAAGTGATGCACCGAAGTGGATGCGATCGAACACGTCGAACCCTCCTGCATACAATAATCCACTATCAGCATTACATTTGTTTGGTTTCGTCCAACACGACTACTAATTTTCCTGAAAAATAATCCACAATCTCGGTTAGCCACTATCCTTTCTCTGTCAAATTCAGATACTTGAACAAAAAAGATCGTTGTTTTCAACAAGGTTTCGATTGTTTAAAAAAAAAAATCGGCCGAATTTGAAATCTCCAAGCCTTAAATAGTGCTTTGAAGTGGCCCCATAGACACGCGTGATTTGTGTTTGCGGTGAGATTCTAATCATTTGCATACCTCACCTCCTCTAATGCATGCTGTAAATTTCATGTTATTTGCATATTTCCTTCAGGGCGTTGCATTTAAAGTGGTCAGCAGTGTAGAATAACTCAAAAATTAAAACAAATAACAAACTTCAAAGTAATAAAATCCAAATAGCTTGGATAAATTTAAGTACAAAGCAAAACCTATCAATTAAGTACAGCCACTTGTGAGCAAAATAAAACTTTAACTGTCCACATGTGGACAGTCAAAGTTTTGGAAGTCACTACTGCGAAAATCCATTAATAGCGCATATGAAAAGATTAAGCTCAATAAGAAAGGTGTGCTTGTTCATATATAATTGAATCTATAGTTGAAGTACTTCTTCAATGTTTTTTAAATTTGTACATTTTGATTTTATGACAGTTAAAGATAGACTTCCCAGACTTCTGAATTGCTCAACCGGGACACCCCCAGCGTCGCGAATATTCAAGAGAGTACAACCAACACCTCCTAGAGTCACTCTAGGAGGTGTTGGTACAGCACTCTTGCTCTGTTTTTAAAATGTTTCAGATGGTAGTTTATTCTCAAAGCTATGAATAAATAATTACTGATTAAATCAGGGGTAATAATGACACAAGCATATAAATTTATACATTTTATTTACTTTTTTTACATATTAATATATATAAATTATTTAAGTATGAAGAAACACTTTTAATAATGAATAAAAACTTGAACAAAATTCACATGTATTTTTCATTGGCTGACTTTTTTAGAAAGTTTTTTTAGTTTTGTATAAATTATATATTAGAAGTTACTCTGATATTAATATATATGTCATCAAGTCCTAGATTTTATCAAACCTCTATCATGGATCCATGCGTTGTTCGTCAAAGAAAATACTCCCTCTACTAGTGCTTTGATGTCTCAGTTAAGTAGAAGGCATTCTAAACAATCTTGATAAAAAAGATAACTGCTATGTAATTTTCTTGAAGTCAAAAAACAGCTTGAGTTCTTCACTTGAAATAATCCCATCTCTAATAGGTTTTTTCTTTCATTATTCCCAGTTTGATTGCAAATACTCATCACCTAGCACAATTTCTTTAAACAGCTGAGCTTAGTTTATTTTCATATCAGGTTCATCAAGATTGCTATTAATAATTTCAAAAAAGCTCCAATGTTTTCTTAACCAACAGCATTTGTTTTGGTCAGATTGACCCATAAAAACTGTTCAGCGTTTTCGAAACTCCAAGTATGCAATTCCTCTTTCACACTATATATACTGTGTGCCAATAAGTATTTGAACACCTATGCACATGACATTGTCAGCTGTCCTGAGATATGCCACGGCCTCTGCTGGTATATATCATGTAGAAAACAGCATCGGCATTAATCGCATGCAAGATGCCACGCAGTTCGGAGTTCTGATTTCGAGAAAGGTATAATTATCGGATATCACAAATGTGACCGATACTTAAAGGACATATCTAACGATCTGAGTACCCAAAATCGACAGTGGCCTATTTCATTAAGAAGTGGAAGGTGAGCGGTGATTGTCAGAATGTGCCCCCGAGTCGGCAGACCAACGAAACTGGGAGATAGAGATCGACGAGTGCTGTCGAGAGAAATTCGGAAGAACCACACCCAACTGATGGCCCTCACCTGTGAGTAGTTTCAACAGGCATCCGGGAGTATTGTTTCAATGAATACCATCTGTAAGGAAGCACATCTGCTTGGTTTTCATGGCCGTGTGCTGACCACAAGCCTTTGATCACAAAGTCCATCCATGCTACTCGTTTAATGTGGGGCAAAGCACATCGTAATTGGACCGTAGATCAGTAGAAATGGGATCTTTGGAGCGACGAATCAAGGTTCAGTATTTTGGATGGCAATGTGCTTTCTACGTTGTGACAGTTTTATGGGTTAGACCAGTGATTCCCAAAGTGGTCTATATCGACCCCTAGGGGTCTATGACAACCTGCAAGGGGTCTACGTCAGCGAAAAAAATTTGGGGGTCCATGAAATGAAAATGGGGGTCCACGATAGTGGATCTCAACACATACACTGATAGTACCAATTTACTTACATCATACTATCTTATAATATCTTAAATATTTTTAATATACAGCTGCTGGATTTTCTGTCTTATTTAAATAATTTAATTTTGCCCTCAGATGACTGATGCCATGTCCGAATCCAGAAAGAAATGTAGACAGTACAGTGTTGATTATTTGAAATTTGGCTTCATTCCATCATTGCCGGACAAACAATCGCCTATGTGCCTTTTATGCAACAAAGTTTTGGACAATGACGCTATGAAACCATCTAAACTGCAAGATCATCTGAGAAGATGCCACCCTGATAAAACAGAAAAAGATTTGAAATACTTTCAAACACTCAAAGATAAACTTCAGAAGCGAACTACACTGGACAGAATGTTCGCTTCGACGTCACAAAGAAATGATGATGGTTTGCGGGCGTCTTACAATATCTCGTTACTTATAGCAAAATCCGGAAAACTGCATACTATCGGAGACAAGTTAATTTTGCCAGCCGTTAAAGAGGTTTTAAAAACTGTTTTACACAAACCTGCATCTGATATCATTAGAAGAATTCCCTTAAGCAACAATACTATTGAAAGACGTATTGATGAAATGAGTTCTGATATTGAAAGCTTTTTATGTAATTATTTGCAAACGACCCATTTCTCTATACAACTGGACGAGTCAACTTTACCTGATAATGCAGCATTATTATTGGCATATGTTCGTTTTATTATGAATCAAGAAATCTACGAAGAACTGCTCTTCGCTAGAACTTTGATAACCGACACTAAAGGTGAATCAATATTTCATGTTTTGAAGGATTACTTCATTGAAAAAGCAATTCCTTTATCAAATATAATATCAGTAGCTACAGATGGAGCACCTGCTATGGTTGGACGTTAATCGTGGATTTATAAGCTATTTAAAACAAAATGTGTCAGGGGTGTTAGCAATAAATTGCGTCATCGAACGACAACATTTAGTTGCTAAAAATTTGAGTGTTAGATTGCATACCTCACTTCATTTAGTGATTGATGCAGTAAACCGAATTCGAAGCAACGCGTTGAATACGCGGTTATTTGCGCATTTGTGTGAAGAAAATGACGAACACTTTCATCAATTACTCCTTCACACTGAAGTACGCTGGCTGTCGAAAGGCTTATGTTTGACAAGATTTTTTGCAGTTTTTGAGACTATTTTAGAATTTCTGGATACTAAAGATAAAATTTTAAAAGAAAATTTAATGAAGAGGAAAACAGACATCGCGTATTTAACAGATTTGTTTACAAAATTTAATTTGGTTAATTTGCAATTACAAGGCGACAGTTTAAATTTGATTAAAACAAAGTCCATCTTATCAGCGTTTCTTGCCAGAGTTAAACTAATGAAGCAAAATATTGGACGGGGCGAATTTTCTCAGTTCCCCAATTTGTCACAGACAAGCTGCCCGGAAGACGACGTTTCAACTTACGTTCAACATTTAAATACCCTCTATTTAGATTTTGAATCTAGGTTTGAGGATATTTTGACTATGGTAATACCACCGTGGATAATTAATCCATATGGTGACATAGAAGAAACGAATGTCATAATACAAGAGGAACTGACTGAACTAAGTACAAACGAAGAACTTAAGGTTCAGTTTAAAAACGGATATCAGCAATTCTGGCTGCAAAACAACATACACGTTACTTATCCCGTATTATGGAATATAGCGAGGAAATTTTTAATTTCGTTTCCATCGTCATACCTAGTGGAAAGGGGGTTCAGCGCTGTTACCAATCTCCTAACGAAAAAAAGAAACAGACTGGACATCATTTGCCGAGGAGGTTTAAGATTAACCCTTACAAAATTGATGCCAAATGTTGATAATTTATTATTAAAGCATCAGATTCATCCTTCTCACTAAAAATATTGACTTATTGCTTATGTTATTTATAGTTTATTTTATGTTACGTATATTTTTCATAACAGATACAAAATTTTATTTTAAGTAGTTTTAATTTAAATTCAATTAATAAATGTATAAATTAATATGTGTTTTTACTTTAAGTTGTTAACACTAAACTTCACTACAGTTAGAAATTTACAGGAAATCAATATCAGGTAAGTAGGGGGTCTACCCAACACGGAAAAACATGGCAAGGAGTCTACGACACAAAAAAGTTTGGGGAACTCTGGGTTAGACCCTTGTTACTTTCAGAAGACAATGCTAGTTGTCAACTTTCGAGGTTAACCAAGTATGGTGCCAATGGAGTTCATCGAGTGGATTGGCCTGCCCAGACCTGAACCCTATCGAGAACCTTTGGGACGAATTGGATCGCCGAATCAAGGGGTGCGCTACCCATTCAAAATCGGTGAAGGAACTTGTATGCTTACTCCAAGCCGAGTGGAAGACAATGCCACTAGCTGTAATACAAATGGCCAAGCATATCATTTATGAATGCGAGGCCCTTGCCCTCTCTAGATTAACTTCTTTAGGCATCACCCATACTAGAGAGTTACACCTAAACTCCATTAAAGGGTTATCGGACTTTATTAATAAAGTGGGTGACCCGAGCAACTGGAACTAGGAAACATTGGGTTTGGAGTTTGCGGTACAAAATTCTGATTAAAGCAGAGGTGCCCAATGACATACAAACCCAAATCTAAGAAGAAGCTGTAATTACCTCTCATGGAGGGTCTACCAGTTATTGCTTTTGAATAAAGTTAGTTTTTCTTTTTATCACAGGCGTCAAAATGCTTATTGGTAGACAGTGTATTACGGACTCGTTCATTTAGATGTTCTATGTGCCTATAGGGATAAAGTTTGAAACGTTTCGTTCTGTCGATTTGAGAGCTTTAGCAACTTCAAAAGCTGATACTATTCCCCTTCCTATTATCAGGATGGCCTTGTTATACAGTGAAAACTATCCATGGACAAACCACAAATAGAGCTCTCACGTTAAATTAGAAAAAAATGTTTTCTATTGTTGATGGGTACATTTCTTAATCTAAAATGCCCTCTCAAACTTTCCCAAATCTGTAAATTTCTTTTCAGTGATAGAAAATGGGTGTTCCTGTGTTGAATGAATTTAGAGAACTGTACCTCGGTATAATCCCAAAATTCTTTCAGTTAAGTTACACGGATTGTGAACACATAGCAACATTTATAAATCTTCATCATAGAACCGATCGAAAAACTACTCCAGTGTGCACACAGTTGGGCTTCACATCCTATTCTATTGATCATCTTATATATTCCTCTTCATCTCCCCACCGTCCTAGTCAATGAATAATCCTGCACAGTTAATTATTTTTAGTCATTTTTGGTTATCTATAAAATCAAATAAAATTTTTACCATTACGTGCAATAGACCGTTCAGGATATCAAGATTTTGATAAATTGACATATCACATGCAAAGTAAGGAAAACAAATGTTCTATTATAAAAAATGTGCCGAAATATTTTCGTTTTTTTTTTTGTTAATATTGCATTCATCAATTTTTAGTTATATTGTGTAAAAACACTTATTTGAGTACTGTTAGAAATATATGACACTGTCCCTAGCCGCTAAGCAGAGCTGTTAGTTACACTTCATGTAATGTTTTTTTATAGTATAGTACGAAATTAGACATGCCGTAATAAAGTCATGCTATGTGCTTTTCTCTGATACTTTTTTTTTATTTGATTTTTTCCTCGCTGACAACCCATAATTTTGAAAAAATCTTTTATTATATCAAAATATCTGTACATTTGGATAGATGTATAGCCCTGAATTAAAATTTTTGGAAGTATTTTATTTAAAACACTTATTTTTGAAAATTCAAGTTGGCTTCTGGTGTGTTAAAGACGCAAAGAAAAGTACAAGGTAAACAAAAAAATTCTGTTGCATTGCCATTAAATGAATTGAGGTTGGTTGGTTGGGTTTTGTGGCGCAATGTCCTAAAAGGACAAGCTGCGCCAAAATGAATTGAGGATAAGTATGCCAATTAATGTATGACGTAGTTGAGACAATGGTCAGTCGAGAATAAGAATATTAGTCGTTACAAAGGCAAATTCAAAAAGCATATTCATGAATCGTAATTCGTACAGTAGCGAAGAGAAATGGATGTTTCAATGGAGCTCGTTCGGTGTAGTTTGCTTTAAGACTTTGAAGTGGGCTTATTAGCCGCTGCATCAAGTCGCAAAATAAGATAAGCTTTTGGGGATAATGCTGTGAATAAACGTACGGCAAGACATTGGTTTCACAAATTCAAGTAAAGAAAATATTTCTTCTGTGATGAAGCTCGCAATGGAGGATTACATGCCTTGGATGATGAAGCCTTGCAGGCGACCATTGAGGAACACAGTAGTCAAACGTGTGGTGAATTTGTGATACAATTTAATGTTTCCGGTGAAATGCTTAGACTTCATTTGCACTGCTTAGTTAGAGAAGATGCACAGACTGAGCAAGTGAGTTTCTCACACACTGTTGAAAGTCCATAAGCAGCAACGAATAGCAGCCTCTGTATCATTGCTTCCTCGCCACTGCAGTGCATCCATATTCAATCAAATGCTGACCAGTGGCAAAAAGCATGCCCTGTATAACACTTCCAATCATTAGTTGTCACCCCAGGATACTGTTTCGCACAGCGCAAGATCACCTATGCAAATTCTAAGCAAAATTATGCTCTGTGTCTGCTGGATTGAATATCAAGTGGTTCACTATGAGTTACAACCTACGACCAAAATGTGACTACGAAACTGTACTCGCAACAATTGAAACATGTGCAACAGAAGAGGCAACATTAGTTAATTACATGGGTGTAGTATTCTTGGCTTATAATGCAAGGCCACATGTCACGCGGGTGGCCAGAAATACCATACGACTTGGTTGGAAGAGTTTGTACTATCCTCCAGACCCCCCAACCTTGCAGTATCAGATACCACCTCTTCCACTGCTTGAACAATCATCTTCAAGGAAAATCCTACACCAATCAAATAGACTTGGGCCAAGCACTCAGACTTTTTTGCGTACAAAACCCCCGAGTTTTACCGCAAAGGGGATTGTACAGCTGGAGAAACTTTGGCAGTAAGTGCTGGATGCTGATAGTGATTACTTTGAGAACTAATAATAGGTTATATTTTCTGTAAGTCATGTCCTTTTGGTTCATTAAAAAGGAAAAACTTTCTTATTCACCTTGTTTTGTATACAACATTTTCTTTTATTCTGAAGAAAATTGAAGTAAAATTTTATCATAAGTAACCGATTTAAAAACACTTTCAATTTTAATTCGCAAATGTCAATTTAATAAATAAATTTCAGAGGATCATGTCTGTCAGACAACTATATTTGAGAAACTGTAAAAATCTGAAAAATGAGAAAAATTATTTAATGACTATTATGTTGAATAGATTTCTATCTCTATTAGAGATATATTAACTACAGAATTAATATTTTTCCCATCAACAAAATTATATTTATTCCTTTTCTTTAAAAGCTTACATTTTGGTTCACTGACACTAAAATATATAGAACTAATGACTGAGTCACGTGAAAAAAGTTTTATATTATATACATTTTAAATCAGTTTTAGGAAAATGTATTGTAAAACTATTTGGTGTACCTTATAATACCAAAAAAAAAAAAAAAAAAAAAAAAAAAAAAAAAAAAAAAAAAAAACTTTTTTTAAAAATTTAAAAAAATTACTTGTTAAAATTTTGTGGATGTTACATAATTTATTTAAGATTCCAATTTCCTTGATCAATAAGTTAATAAAGAAAAGATACACATTTTCTCAACAAAAGACAAATATTTTACATGAAAAACTGATCATATTTTATTTTATTCAATTTAATTGAAATGGTACAGTGAACTGACAGAATCCATGATGATTGAAACACTCTTACAAATATGCATAGCACAATACATTTGGGGGAAATATTTATGTAAAATAAATACAAAAAATATTCAACTTTTAAGATTTAAATAAATATATATAATTTTAATAATATTTAACTTAAAAGACTACAACTGATAAAAGATTGATTCAATTCAGTAACTTTTTGACAGTTATGATTGCTTGATTTTAACTGTAACAAAAATTAATAAAATTATACACACTTTTAAAATAAATGTTACTGAAATAAGATTATTTTGAATATAATCATTGAATTTTATTAATATATAAGAACAAATGAGTTTTACACATTACACAATGATTTATTAAATTACAAATTAAATGCAAAATTTCATAGAATCGAATTTAAGTAAAAAATATGGATGATTGAAAAATTATTTTTTTTGTTTTATTTAATTACTTTTTCCCTTGTCAGTTCACTTTCTTCAGAAACTATTGTTACTATTGATATGATCATCAAATGGCTAGTTCATACTACTGTAAACTTTGCCAAGCTTTTCATGAAAATTTTTAATGCCTTGCAAACATTCTTAACTTAATTTAAAGCTATGGCATAAGAGTAAATTTCATTAACACTAGCAAATAACGCATATGTCTTTTTAACAGTGATAGAAGAGTAACTGATATCTAGTATGTTTCATATAATCATCACGAACTCATTGATATCATATTCTGCAAGCTAGTCATTGGATAGACTTACACCAGCAGCAATATGGCAAGCAACACAAGTATTGTAGGCTACAATTTTACCTCTACCTAAGTCAGAGAAATTTTGGTAGGCATTTTTTCACATCGAAGCATAAGAATTGTAAAATATTTAAATCCAATTTCCTTGATCAATAAGTTAATAAAAAAGATACACATTTTCTCAACAAAAGACAAATATTTTACATGAAAAACTGATCATATTTTGTTTTATTCAATTCAATTGAAATGGTACAGTGAACTGACAGAATCCATGATGATTGAAACACTCTTACAAATATGCATAGCACAATACATTTGGGGGAAATATTTATGTAAAATAAATACAAAAATATTCAACTTTTAAGATTTAAATAAATATATATAATTTTAATAATATTTAACTTAAAAGACTACAACTGATAAAAGATTGATTCAATTTAGTAACTTTTTGACAGTTATGATTGCTTGATTTTAACTGTAACAAAAATTAATAAAATTATACACACTTTTAAAATAAATGTTACTGAAATAAGATTATTTTGAATATAATCATTGAATTTTATTAATATATAAGAAGAACAAATGAGTTTTACACATTACACAATGATTTATTAAATTACAAATTAAATGCAAAATTTCATAGAATCGAATTTAAGTAAAAAATATGGATGATTGAAAAATTTTTTTTTTGTATTATTTAATTATTTTTTCCCTTGTCAGTTCACTT
>JAPDSC010111258.1:91248-126932 GCA_026290005.1 Latrodectus geometricus | reverse complement strand
TGAAGTCATCTCCGATTGATGCAGCGTAAGGGACTACAATAGGTCTCAGGATGTCATCCCTATATCGGCAACCACTCAGAAGTCCATCTCGAATAATATTGAGGTCTGTCCGCCCGTCAATGGAGATGCTACCATACACCAACATTCCCCCCACCGCTAAATCCGACACTTTCGTGCTCGAGTGTAGGATTATTCCTACTGCGATGGTCCCTTCATATGAAAATACACCTATTACCATGATGAACAGAAAAACGGGACTCGTCAGATAAAAGAACATTGCTCAATTCATTTCTCCTCTAGTTCACATGTTCTGTTGCCACTCCTTGCGGTCGCAACGGTGCCTTGATGTTAGTTTAATGCATACCATTGGTCAGCGAGTATACAGATCTACACCATGGAGTTGGTTTCGGACAGTCTAATTTGAAACTGTGGTGTCAGTAGCCGAGCGAAGGTGTTATTGGAGAACAATAGCGTTCATATTTCCGTGTCTCCAAGTCGTTAACACTAAATAACGATCTTCATTGGGCATTGTTTCCCGTCTAAGACCTTGCCCTGATCTTCGGCTTGTACTTCCAGTCTCCAAAAAACGGTTCCAGATCCTCGAAATCGCACTTTGTGACACTCCAATGGCTTGCGCTACTTCGGCTTGAGTTTGGCCCTCTTCTAACCTGCCAACTACTCTCCAAGCTTCTGAATTGGTTAAATGACTTCACTGAGACATCGTACTCATCGAAACAACTGAATGCCGATATCCTTATCTTCAGTCTTTTTTTCAGTTGAGAGTAAAATTTTATTCACTGCCGCTGAAACGACGTTTTTAACGTCGAACTCAAAATTAGCATACTCCACAGTTTGAAAATCAGAAAAATTTGCATTTGTGATTCTCTTCTACTATTTTCGGCAAAAAATTTCGCTTATGTCTTTTTTTATTTAAACTTACAATATCCTTTAATTGTTTTGAGCAGTGTATTATTCAGTGAGAATTAAATGGCCGTCGTTTTGCTTTATGCATAAATATATGTATAAATACATCTTGTGGGGATTTTTCAAGATGTATCTCTCGTAATATAGGGCATGAGACACGTGAAATGTAAGTAAAAATCATAATATCTGAAAATTTCTTTTATAATTAATAGGCAATAGTTACCATACGTTTTGAAATATTTTGCGTTGTTAAATGTTTTTATGAGTATTTACAAATATATATTTTGTTAGAACAAGAAATGGCTGCAATAATGAAATTTCAATAAAAATGTCTCAATTATATGACAGATAAATTTAATTTCCGAAATTCTTCTAATTCTAGTATTCAATAAACAAACGCTTATTATAAAACTTCGGTAGAAACTTATTCCTTTGATTAGACAAACATTTTACTTCACAATATTCTTTCTGAAGTACATTAATTAGAAAAACGATGAATAGTTTAATAGAAAATAAATTAAATTGTTAGATTTTAAAATAAATATACTAAATTAAATTACGTTGATTTCAGTTCTCTTACAATCATTTTAATAAATTCTTAAACAATTGAAAAGGTATAAAAAATTAACGCTAAAAATAAAACTTAACAGACATTTTTCATAATTTTGTTTTTTTCCACATTGGTGTCACTTCATCAAAATAAAGTAAGTTATATTTTTGTTTGCTTCTCTGGCCTTTCTACATTTAATTTTTTTCATTTTTTTATCTACTTACATACTTTACTAATATCTTTTGTTTATAAAATAAATTATATTGAAAATAAATAATTTCATATAAAAATTTATAAGAAATAATTCAAAAATAAAAAAAAAACATCTTACTAAATTCAAGTAAAAAATAATAGCTGGATATTTTTGTAGTTAATATAAAGAATCAAATAAACTGATATAACAATATATATATGAATGTTATTCAAATTAACAGAATATTATTCTAAAAATTATGTAAAATTCAGTTTTTTAAATGTATAATAAGAATAAGCATAAAAACTATTTATAGTTTTTATGCTTATTTATCTTCATCAAAAAAATCAGCAGAAAAGTTATTTTCATCTGAACCTTGAATTATAAATTTATAAATTATTTTCCACTTATAAATAGGAGTACTAATAAATTTGCTAAGTGAATTCTCCTTTTCATATATTTTAATAAAATAAAGTTTATCGAAACTAAAAAAATACTAACCTTTCTTGTTAATTTTTAATGGAATCCTTAAAAGTTTAATTGGCTAAATAACTTTGTTGTTTCTACTTAAATTATCATGAATCCATTGCGTAGATAGTAGTTTATTTGAATTATTTTATTCTTAATATGAAATAATTTTTAAGATAATAAAATTCTTCTAACTTGAATTCTTTTAACTTCAAGTTTAAACTTATATTTTAACTTCAAGAAAAATGATATAAAATAAAATTATTTGACATAAAATATTAAAAACATTGTTCTTCTCAATTTTACATATTACAATATTGTTAATTTAGCAAAAGATATATTTCTCATTTTAAATATTTTTCAGCATTGATGCTTCATGTAAACATTTATTTTTAATTTAAAAAAAACCGATTATTTTAATAAATTTAATAAAAAAGTTGTACGTTAATTATGTATTATTTCTGTGAATTTTACATTTCCTTAATGCACTTTTTTTTGGTTATCTTTGCAAACTTAATCTTAATTAATTCTCAGTTTATTATTCTGAATCTCCTTTCCTAAAATTCAATGGCATTATTATACACTGTTTTTTTTAAACATCTATTTTCGTCATTAAAATAGCTTGAAGTCCTCAATATCTCACTGGTGATTAATTTATTTAGAAGCGAATGATGAGATTCTGAAGGTGGAGTAATTACTAAAGAACACGTACTTTTAAAAATTATTCATTATTTGCTAATGATGTTTCTATAAGTTTTCGACGAAAGATGTTTCTGAAAGAGATTTTTCTATAATAAATTGCCTCTGAAATGGCTCTTTTTTCCTTTAATTAAATGGTTAAAATATTTTATGTGTAGATAAAGTAATTAATCATCGCAAACGTATATTTAGGAATTTAATTCTAAATTCAATGAAGTAAAAAAATACTTCTATGAATAGAAATGGAATAAAATTTAAAGAGCTGTACTCTTATTAAAAAAAAATTGTAATACAAAAATCTGTTTAATTCTGAAGTAACACTAGCTATATTAAAAATTTAATAGTAAATTATATTTAAAGGGAAAATATTTGTTTTCTGTGTGTGACAATATAGATGTTATAAGATTAACTAAATCATGTACTGAAAATATATTTGTTGAGAAATATTAAAATTGATAATCTTTATCTATAATAGTGCAAGTAAAAATTCATATTTTAATTTAATAGAAATGGTATTTATGACATGCATTTTAAATTATCGATCAAATTGTGAAAATAAAACCTCTAAGATCAATTTTTATGTATGCATTATAGCTGTTTTTTTAATTACATTAATTTTTTACTTCTGTAAATGTTGTCTTTTCAACTCTGTGTGTATTACATAGATATCCCTATGGAACACGGTCAACAGCCAAAATTCTTATTAGAAATGGTTATATCAAAATATGTCATGAAAAAATTAAAAATGTGATGCATACATTTTGTGAAACTATTTGATGTAAATACTTTATGGTATAAAAATAATTGTTATCTACGTTATATTGCATTATTTATGATTAAAACGTCTCGAGTTTTACTCTTTTCGGGATGATCTCATTGATGTCCCCTTATAGATTCACCACGCTTTTCGGAACCGAATGTCTCTGATTTAATTTTAATCACATTAAAACACAGTAAAAATAATGGATTTCTTGTTCCCCAACCTAATATATTACGAGAAAGTAGTTTTAAATTTTATAATGTCACAAAATACATCGAGTAAGTTGAAATACATTAAGTAAGAACTGAAATTGAAAAAAAGTGCTTAATTTTTGTAAAATCTATAGCATATTTTTTATTTTAAATAATATTAGTTTCCCGAATGAAACGAGTTTTCTTTAGACAATCTTATTTTAAAACTTGAACACACATATATTTGAATAAAAAAATATGAATATTGTTATTGAATAGAGTTTATTCAAAGAATAAATTGTAAGTTACTTAAATGATTCTTTTCCAAAAAATTTTAACATTACAGGAAAAGTTGAATTGGGAGAATAACTGTCAGAATCATATTTTTAAATCTCAGCACTCACACAAATAAAATTCACGAAATGTTTATCGACATAATTGAGTAATTTATTCAACAAGAACAATTTTTTTGAATATTTTCTTTTCTAAAATTTATAAAAAAATTAAATTTGCAGAAAATTGTATTAAAATTATTATACATTATACATATCATAAAAATTGTTATGGCTCTTTTAATCGTATATATTTTAATGGTTTAAATTTATAAGCAATGCTAAAATACTTTTATCATAATAATTCAAAATAAAAATTTCATGAATGTGATAAATACAAAACTGTAATTGTGAGATTTGTCAAAATGAAAAATGTTTGAGTTTGAAATCTCTGTGATACAATATATTAATAAATGATTGAGAATCTGATACCTCAAAATTTAGTGAACTTTATTTTAGAAAAAATATAATTTGTTTTAATATCATAGTAAATAACAGAACGTCTGTTGTTGCTTCAAAATGAAAGTGTCAAAAACTTATAATGTTAAGAAAAATGTTTATAAATATTTATAATATTTTTCAATAAATACATTGTATGTAGCATACTTATAAGAACTTAAATTTTGAATTTAAATTTTGTATCATTAAATGAATTCTTTCTAAGAGCATTGCCTAAATAATTAAGAATAAAATATTAAGCAATTTGTATTAATGAAATTGTATTTTATATTACAATATTTGTTACTAGAAATAAATAGTATGTTTATATAAATAAATTTGTTATCAGTAAATATGTATATTTGATTTCCCTGAATGTTAAAACATATTTTTTTGTATAAAAAATGAACATTCAATATAGAAATAAGAGAGTATTTCTTATCTTATTTGCGCATGAAATTGATTTACCAAAGACAGATCTATTGGGGTAATAATGAATACTATTTAATTGGATTTGTATACTGTATTTTTTATTTTGTCGCTGGAGGATTTGACTGATTTGTTATTTCATACCGCGCATTACTTGGAAACAAATATATTTATTTTATAAAAAGTTTGTTAGTGCTTGGAATAGTTTATTGTTTCCATGAAAATAAAATATTTTTTTCGGCACGCCCTAGGTGACTGTCCCTTCCGGAAATTGGTACTCAAAAAAATTATCAGGGGGATACCTGAACCAAGTCACGGAGGCGAGAAGAGCTACCCACGTTATAGCATCACAAATCCATTTATAGGATTGGCCACAATCCTTCCTCAATTCAGAAGAAAAGGACAATGAAACATAAAGCGGGAAAAGAAATATCCATACACGAACCGAGATTCGAACCTTGGACCTACAGTCCAGGAGTCAGGAATGCTAACCACTTAACCATCAACTGGCTTGAAAATAAAAGATGATTTATTAAAGTAGAATGACTTAAATAATTTTTATATTTACCGAAGCATTTTTTTACAAAATAAAAATATTGGCTAATAAAAACATTTGGATGTAATTTTTATCGAATTCATCTCTAAAACACCATGACCAAAACACTTTTGAAGTGACTGTGTCTTAAGAATAGTTACAAAATTCACTCCTTAAAATCTCAGCCGTTGCCAGAAGGAAACATGACAGAAATGTGGAATTTAACCGTTCATACACCCAAGTTCTTTTTTTGTGTATGCCATAAATTTTATTTTATCGGAACAATATCATTAAAACGGAAGTTTCGAAGGGGATAATCCAAACGAGTAAGGGTAGCCACTACATTCCGGAATGGCGCAAATTAGCCAAAGAGAGTCCATTTCTCAAGTAAAAGAAAATTAGGGTGGGAGTATTTGACAGATTGATTGGCTAGCTAGGCGTGGATTGCTGCCGATATCGCCAGGGATCAGCTTTCCCAATGATTCATTATTCGCCATATACAACTATTACAGTATTATTTTTTTCCGGAAGGGATGACCGAAAGGTATGAAATTGATATTAATGACTGCTGCAAAATATCATACTGTTGGTGTTATTTTACCTCAGTAGCCTCGTTTGGATGAACTTCTTTTGTGGATGTTTTGTCATCTAACGTGGAAAAAAATGATTTCGAATAACATGATAAATAACCCAACAGATTTAATTTTTTATGTGTTCATTTCTGAGAGTTTTTTATATGTAAGTTTTTCTTGTAGGTCATTCCTATTTTCATGTTATACAAAGAGATGAAATAAGTATTTTTTTAAATTTTCAAAGCATATTATAATTGAAGAATATTTTTTTTTGTTAATTATAGAAATCCTAAAATCTCGTGTTAGTGACAGGAATAACTTCTAACTATACATGCGAAAATCATTGAATTTTTTTTATGGTTTAAAACTGCTAAATGTTCTACGTTAAGTGTGAAAATAAAATAAATTTTAGGAACAAGAAATGAAAACAACAAAATAATGAGGATGGCTATGAATAATGTGATATTATTAATGGTGTGTCAGAAAATGAACATTTGATACAACGAATTTTATTTTTCGAATCTAATTATAAGCATGATCGTTATTTTCCCTATAAAGCAGTCAACAGGATGTTGGAGTTTGATGCATTTTGACGCTAGTTACCAATTCTTTGGATACTTTTTGCAAGATGTCACTTAAAAGTGTAAAGACTTGTTTTTTATAACTTTTATGTCTTTTTTTATGGATCTACGTGACAAATAAGGATGTTAAAACTGAAATAATTTTTATTTCAAAAGCATGACTTAAAAATTTGCTACAATTAGAATTTAAAATGCAACATTGTGACATGAGTCTAAAGAGACATTCTCATCCTAGTTTTAAATTTTTGAGTGAAAAAGTTTTCTTCAGAGCTTGTGTCACAGAAGAACAGTTTCTGGAGAAAATAAACATGGTTTATTCGAACATACATTTCAAAAAAATATTATTAAGGATACATACCCATGATATTAATATGAGCATACATAACACATAAAACTAAAATCATGAATGCTTATATTCATGTTATATCTATGGTTTCTATTGATTATTAATATAAAATATTGTTTTGCCTTATTTTAGAATTGAAATCTTTTAATAAAGAATATTTTTAAGACTTCACAAAGTATTTGCCAAGCATGGGGACTTTTCATTGATAGAAGATAGATTTTGTTAGATTGTTATAAAAATGAGACATCGGGTGTTGGTGATCAATAATGTAACAAATATACGTAAAACAGATTAGGTAACTAAATGTTAAGTGTGATTTTGAAACATAATTGCTACGCATCCTGTATAGAGTAATGGTATTCTATGCCATGGGCTTTTTGAAAAAACAATACCGAATTGGCTTTTTACTTATACGAGTGACTTTTTTGTTTCTTAGCAGTCATTTACAGCACTTGAAAACTAATGAGATCAGGACCTATATTTTAAAATGGATTATAAACCACTTCATATATCCAAGTTGGAAGCTAAGAATCTAGTTCATAAATTTGGTATACCGCTGTAGAACAGTATAATGGATTAAGACTGATATAAGACATTTTAATTTCCACAACGGAAGAAACTCGATAAACTCAAAATCTCCCTACTTGTCAGACATGTGCATGCAGAAAGCATAAAAACATTATCCATCTCTCGTTGTTTACAGTGGCCTGGAACTTTTTGCTCTGAAAAGCACTATCCTATCACTAGGCCTCGAGAAGCATATGATGTCATGAATTCTGTAACCGAAAACTAGAGTGCCTAAACATTTAACTACAAGTTTGGGTAATGAATACGAGGATCGCTTTGAAACTTTTGAGTCGTGAAAAAAATGAAAAGTTGGAGAAAAATTAATTAGACTGTAAAATATGGACTATTTTATTCAAGCCAAAAGACTTTTATTGAAGCACTGCAAGAAGATTAACATAGAAAAAAACTTTCAATGTCCGGAAACATATAGCTGATAGGAAAATTTTGTAATGTGATTTTCTAAGATTTTAAAGTAAATTTTTTTAGATTTTTTTATGCATATTATCAGCATTTTTGAGGCATCAGTGGATTGGATGGTTAGGGTATTCATCCATGTTATCCATGTTATAATGATTTCGAACCCCGACTTGACTGACCAAGGATCTGACTTGTTCTCGAATGGTGGTGAAACACGTTAAATATGTAGTGATCACAATTTCCTCATTGTGAAATGATAACTTCGGAGGTAATAGACCAAGTCAGAGGTCTTTTGGTTGGTCCTGCTTCTAAATTATGAAGACCCACCCACTTTCGGTGCAACGATTATACACCCACTAGTTGTTCCACTATATGAATTGCCCTATACTACACCTCTTGTATTGCTGAAAGGTAGAAATTCTCTAGCAACCAGGAATTAGAAATAAAAAGAAAATTAGAATTTAAAAATGAATGCCCATATTTTTTTTACTGTATTTAGATGGTTTATATAATTAGGCTGAAGTTGCAATTCTTTTAAAAATAAAGAACACATAAAAGAACTATTATCAGCTATAATCCCAGTTAATGCATTTGAAATATTGAAAGCATTAATCCCCCATCACCTTTACACTTATCAAATGATGTCACTAACAGACGAAACATTAAATCCACCTTATACAAAATTACTCATAGAGAATAGTAATGTGAATAAATGTTTTACCATTGGAATTCTTATAATTTTATTAAGTATCTAAAAGAATCAGTAAAAAAGCCCTTAAATAAAAAAAATGTGGTGGTCATCACATTATTTCTAAAATCGTATCTGGTGATAAATGACCATTGAATATTTTTATCTTTCCAACTTGTTAAGAAGTAAAATATAAATATTGGAAAATGTCCCAGGTCTTACGTAGAAAGACAACATGTTTTGAAAAAGTAATGTGTGCCGATTTCAACAGAAATATAGGACTAGCCAAATCCATCAAATTGGAAAAATAGTAGATAATCTTAGCTAACTGCCAAATAATGTTAAGACTCCGAGAAATTATTTAAGAATGAATATTATTGGATTTGTGATTCACCATGACAAAGAATAGATTAAAAAAAGTCATGACATAAAGATTAGATTCAATAAGATTGATAGTTCAGTTTGTTGAACAAAAATACATCAGAATATTTGAACATCTAATTTATTCACCTAATTCTGCTGAGTTCTTTTGATATTTTTAAACTAAATAAAATGCATCGTTTTAATTATAAAGGTGAGATTGATGGTACTATAAATATATTTACACACTGATTGTGAAATAGGAATAACCCTTGATGCATTTAATTTTTCAAAAATATACGCCTACGGAAATGCAAATATGATTGAGGATACTACAATAAATAGTCCTAAAATTACATTAATATAACTTTAGAAAAACCAACTGTATTGCATTTTTTTAGAAATACTTACATAAAGTTTTTTACTCAATACATAGGAAATCTTGCATTATATATATATATATATATATATATATATATATATATATATATATATACAAAACAAAAAAAGGAGGAATATACTTTATTAGAAAATAGGTTATTATATTAATATTTTAGTAATCTATTTAATTCACTTCCATTTTAGTATGTGCATTGCTATTTTGTCTGTAAAAATTTCTCATTTTTGCATTTACAGAAATATTAATATTTATACCAATTAATTTTTTACAAATTCAGATAGCTTACAAAAACCATACAGTAATTAAGTTTTCTAATTTTTCTAAAGCTTTATTTTAAGCATGATGATTATAAGTTTATTTATAATGAAGATTACACACTTCTATTTGAAACTACATATTATATTAAATTATGCCTTTTCATTTAGAAACATTTATCACATTTTGTGTTTGATTTCATGGTTTTTAGGAATTATTTGCAATTTTTATATTTGATATAAAAATGACATTATTCTTGAATTGTTTGCGAAATAATGACTCTTTAATGTATAACGAATATTAATGATAGGAAACACCAAGTTTTAAGTTTTTTCGGAATTCATGATTGATCGCATTTTTATTTCAGACATTTCGTATTCAGAAATAATCTTTTTCTAATGAAAAATGCTTAACTCATTTTGTATATTTTTAATCAGTTGTTTCTTGTGATTTTTTTTGACAATGCTAAAAAGATGAACTCAATAAGCAATTCATATGTTGTTCTTTGTGAAAGATATATCAAATTAAAGATAACATTTGTTTTTTAATTAGTAAAACATAAGTCTGCTGCATTATGTAAATGAAAATCTTATCATATTTTTACAGACACTGTTGTTATTGTTTAAATTGCAACGTCGTTGTTATTAATTCAGTCGAGATTTCAGAGTAGCTTACGGTGTCGAGGAGATAATTTTGTTTCTACTAAAATATTTATAAGATATCCTCAGGGTATGTTTCAATCTACCCTCACGTTCAATGTTCATTTTCTTCATTCAACGTTCATGTTCATTTGAGGAGAGCTTATACATAGTATCGAGGCGGATAAGAGTTTGCTCTTTGTCCTCCCGCCCCTTTCATAATGTCATGGAGTTGCTCCTATATCTTATCATCCATCAAAAGTTTACCGTGGGGGATTTGTTCAATTTTCTTCTTGCCACTCCGTTTTTTATCCCATTATTTTCCATCGGGAAAAAAAGGAAGCTTTTGTACACTTTTGAGCAAGAGAGCCTACCTCTTTTTAGTTTTCTAACTATGCTAAGGAAACTGAAGTTTTTTTTTCTTATCGTGTGTGTGTTTCTCTAAGAATAATACTGGCATCAGAAAAGTAGGCGGGGGATTTCGGGGGAAAGACTGCTTAACTACTTTTTCCAAGAAGAGTGATGCTCTTCAGTTACCTGATGTGATAAAATTTAAATTTTTTTTTGTTCCCTTACTTTGTTCATCTCTATAAGACCATTAAGAAAATAATAAAAGGATGATGTGGGGGAAAAACTAAATTAGTCCTTTCTTCGCTCCTTTGCATAGAAAACTTGATTAAATGCGAGATAGAGCGTGAAATATTTAAGTCCACACTTAAGGATGCTCTCTGTCATCTGAGGCGCGTTAATTAAAAAAATGTCTCTTCTGGATCTTCCAATTTTCTTCGCATTTTGAGTTGGTGAGGAGGAAAAAGGGGAAAAACATTTGCGTGAATTAATTTAAGGAATGTATGGATGCGTTTGCAAGTAGGGAAATTTACCTCAATATCACATCCAATAAAGATAACGTTATCGAAATTACTTTTCAAGTGAGCACTTTGAAATTTGTTCTAAACTCATGGCTGTAATAACCATCTTAAAACGTTTTTATTAAAAAAATAAAATTCTTTCCAATTTTATGCTACATTTATGAAAGTTTTTTTTTTGTTAATGATTTCTTCTTAGGTAATCACTTTAATGGTTATTATATTTTACAGATACACATTAATAATGAATGATATTTTTGAGTAATCGTTGGATAATTAAATGTATTCATATATTTATAATCAAAAACGTTTCATCAGAATGTCAAATCTTATGGAATAACTACAAAAATATTTAATATAATAAAATGTGTTAAAAACTGTAATAAAAATCAGTTAACAACACTTTAAAATGATTAAATTACATGTTACTTGACACTGAAGTAAATAATTTGCAGAATGGAGAACTCTTTTATAGATTTATAATGTTAAGAAAAATATATTAAATTTTAACGTTTTCAGAAATATAAATTTTTGTATCTTTTATGATATATCTGGTTGAATGTTGGATCAAACAGAAAATATGATAAAACTATGTTTTTAATATTAATTTACATGCTACTTAATAGTTACGTAAATAAATTACAGAATGGATAGCGTTTTTATATATTCAAAATGCTGAGAGGAAATATATTACATTTTAAGATTTTTGAAACCTGAATGTTTCTTGTCCATGTAGTTATGTAAGGTTGAATGTTGGATCAAACATAGAAAGTATAAGGAAATGTGAATACTATTAACACAGATATCAAGCTAAAACACCTGATCCCATGCTTTAGAATAATGTATGGTCTTACATGTTTCTGCTTGATGTCATCATATAAAACAAGAATAATATCAGTTTTTAAATAAAATATTATTTTTTATGATACATTTTTTATAATTGTCAGAAGTTATTATTTGTCACCAATAATTTGTTCTTTTAGTTTATTTAGAACAGAATTTTGTCTTACTAATAAAATGGTACTTAAGCAACTAATATTCCTTATTAAGATTTTTGCGGAAAATTTGATGAAAAGAATTTTACAATTAAAAAATTACTAGGTTAAATACAATATATTTCCATTTTGCAATGTATAATTTCACAGTTTTTTAAAGTAATTTATTGTTTTTTAAAATTTTTTTGTGCAATTAATTTACAACGGTTATGTTGAGAGAAACATTTTTGGAACTTTATCATACAACAATACGATTATGAAATATTAATGCTTTAAATAATTTCTTTAGAAGTAGTAATATCATTTATATTTATATATCTATTGATGATGTATAAAGAGCAATATATCACAATGACAGAGCCAAGTTATCAAAATTCTTTAACAGAAGTTAAACGATTTGTAGGAAATTTATTTCGTAATAAGATTGTAATTCTCAATATTAAATTATTTGGAATTTAAGACTTTTAAAAGAGTATCTTATATTTCACAATTCATTTTAGAAAAATTCTTTCAGATATTTATTGAATACGTTATTCCATTTATTAAAACTTCACTAAAGTTATGCAAAACAAATATTAATAAAAATATATTCAGATGTTTAACACCATTTGTTTATTTTTCAATGACTCAGATTAAAAATGCTTGATTTTAGTTATTCATTAAATAATTTTGACATGAATAAAAATTCAAAAAAAAATTATTTAATGTGGTTATGTATATAATAGAAATAAAACAGTTTTGACAACACTAAAGTTATCACTTGAAATAAAAAATTTCTAGAATGTTATATTTAAACACTATTTTCAAAAATAGTATGAAAATATGATGAGTATGAATATGAGTATTACTGATTCGTCCCACACAATGTTTTCACCTGATACTTCTCATGTTTTTATGTGCCATCAAAAGAAAACATTGAATAATAATTCCAACTAAAAATATAATCAAATTACATATGATTAAAAAGTGAAATTACAAAAATGGACAACGAATGCTTTGATTAAATTTGTATAGCATTATAAATTGTCTTTTAAGAAAAACAAACTGTTATGTTATTGCTTATAAAATTAATTAAATAGAATCTCACTTTTGCAGAAAACTATTGAATTTTAAAAATATTAAAACTGTGCAGATTGTGTGTGTTTTTGAACTGATATAAATACAATTAAAGTGAAAGAATCCAATTTATTAGGTATACACTTTTTTTTCAATTCCTAATATACTTTCTAAAAGAAGAAAGTGGAACTCTTTTGATGCAAATAAACGATTTTTTATTTCTAAAAAATTGGATTAATCCCAAAATATCAATAAAAAGATTGTATTGCAAAATATACTAAAAATTTCAAAACTTATATAGAAGAATTTGAATTCTAAATTAGAAATTTGAATATTAAAATAAAAAAAATTGTTTTACTTTGATGGAATAAAAATAGTTTTACATAAGTGACTTCTTTCATGATTTATTATCATGCTTTTTTATTTGAACGATAATTTGTATAAAATAGACATACATTATAATTCCCTTCCAGAAGTGATTTATTTAATTTTTTTTGTTCATTATTAAATTGTATCCAAATTTCAGACAAACTTTTCTTATAATTTTAAACATAATATTTTATATAAATTAAAATGTCTCAAAATTAACGATTTGTAAATGAGCAAAAATTTTTAAATGAATCTATTTAATTTATTAAAGTTTAAAATTACTATGTTTAATCTAAAATATGTTATTATATATTCTACTATTAAAGTAAAAATTCTGTAAGTTGCTGTTTGAAATGCTAATTAACATATAAATGGATGCATTTTATTAACTATCATATTAAAAAGTAAAAAACTGATTATATCTGAATACCAAGAAATATATAAAGCTTTTTAATATATATATATATATATATATATATATATATAAAATTCTAACATATCTTTTACGATAACTTTTTCTCAAAGTTTTGACTGATTTTCAAATAAGAAACAAAAAAAAAGTAATTTACATTGTTCAAAATTTTGCCTTGAATGAAATTCAGGGAAAAGTAACGATGAAATTTGATATTTATAATTTTAATGAAGGTAACATAAAAAATGAAAAACTTTTAAAAGAGAAACATTCGATCACACAGAATATAAAAGATTCTATTCATGAATGTAGTTTTAGAAATCTGTTTGGAAATAACGAGATTCCTAAATGGCAAGAAAAAAAAATACGTTAGTTTTTTAAAATGTAAATAAAAAGTATGCGTTTGAAAATACAACAGGGAAAATCTTCTATTGAGTATTGTTTGAAGAGGAAGTATATTTTTTTTAAATATTGACTTTATCCACTGAAGTGGAGTGCAATCAAAGATAATGATAATGATATTCATGCTCACGGTTTATAAAAATCATGCTCAGAAAATACACAGAAGCATTGGTGAAATTGTTTAAAAGAAAAGAGTAAAAAAAAAAAATCAAGAAATTTCATTGTATCTTACGTTATCATTAAACTGATTGCTATAGTTTAAACTTCAAACTTCAATCTATTAATTTTTTTGGTATCAAATTTGAAGTTTATTTTAAAACAATTTGCGAAGCTCTTTCTTTACCCTTTTCATTTTGTTCTTTCATATTCAATATTATTCTTCTTTTACAAAAATATGTCTAAAAATTTGCAAAAAATGTTAAGAAAAATGCAGTACCTTCAGTGCTTTTATAGCCATATTTATTCACAATTTATTGTGATAAAAACTAAATTTTGGTACTTTTTATTCATCCAATATGTTTGGTACTTTTTATTAATAAATCTATTTAAATTCATACAAAAAATAAAATAAAAATGAGCGAATTTTGGTACTTATTGTTATTTTATTTTTTGTATGAATTTAAATAGATTTTTCTCTGAAAATGAATGAAAATATAATAGGAAAATCGGAAAAAGTTTAATTATTTGGCTAATAAAAATATTATTTATATTTAGTTGTGATGTTTCAGGTTATGCATCACAAAATTTGCTTAGTTATAAAATGTATAAGCTTATTTTGAGTTATTCAATTTAAAAGAAATGAGACCGTTTATTTCTCACTTTATAAATAATCACAATTTCTCTGCGCTGATGAAATAAAAAAATTCTTCAGCACATTATTTTAGAGTTGGAATGTAAAGGAATTTAAGTATTTTACATTTCCATTCAGAAACTTTATTCTTCTAATCCCAAAGTAACAATACATGGAAAACATTGTAACTAACAATATATAGAAAACACTGTAACTAACAATATACAGAAAACAAACACTGTAATTAACAATGTGTGAAAATATTGTAACTAATAATACATGGGAAACACTGTAACTAACAATATATGGAAAACATTCTAACTAACAACATATGTAATCAATTTTACCCAGAGAAAAATCAATCAATGTATAGGGAATTTGAAACACAGATCAACATATCTTATAAATCAACTGATTTTTTAAAGTTGATCTCATTAATGTTGTGCTTAAAATTTTAACAAAAATAGCACAAATTGTTTGAAACAATCATAATTCATTTAAGTAAAATAGAGGAAATATTGCAAGATAATTGATCATAATTATTATGAGAAAGAGGGAAATTAAAAAAATATGTAGTTATTAAACAGTTGGAAATTATAATTTCGCTAAATTGAAATTTATGCTTGAAGTAACATCTGCAGATATAATTGTTACTGATAAAAATAAATTCAGAAACTATTACGAAAACAAAGGCTTTTAATAATAATGTTGTTAAGTAACACATAAATTTATTTACTTTAGTTGATATAAAAATAATAGAGATTATATAAATACAAAGGTAGTAGATACTTAACTTATGTGTAAATTAATAATTACGATATTAATAATTACTAGATTTCTTAAAAAAATAGTGAAATATGTCCTTTTGCAATTTACCATCAATTTTTTAAAATATTATTTTAAAAAAAAATTTATGTTAAATTGAATAGTTAAAGTGAAAGTTTAATAAAAAATTTGTTTACCCATATGTTTTTGTTAATTTTGTCATTGATAAAGCCAATTAATACAAATAATTTTATTATTATGAAGTAACTTTTAAAAGATCATGGAATATCATAGAAATGAAAATAAATTAGCACACTTAATGAAGACTTTTGTATTCACTTTATGTTTGAAATAAGATGTTGGCAAAATATATTTGTAGTAAGCATATAAATAAACAAATAATAAATTATATCGAAAAGAATAAAAAATAATTAACACTTGAATAATAATCAAATAAATTAAACGTGAAATGTTGTAAATTTAATATTATAAATAAAAACCTAATCAATTTATATTAATGTATGTATGGTAATTAAATAAAATTTAAAATATGTTAGTGACTTCAACTTTATTGTTGTCATTTTTTTCCTGCATGAATAATGTGTACAATAAATATCCTCTAAATATAAATATTCATTATGGTACATTAAATAATTACAAAAAATTGTTTGATATTGAAATGTTATGTAATGAAATATGAATAGATTGTTTACTTTTTAATCTAAGAAGTTTGTTCATGGTGAATAAAAATAATTTCAAAACTTAATGAATATAAATGCTAAAAGAACGAATATAAAATCTTTACCGAATTCAAAAGTTAAAAATTTTTTTGAATACCGATTTGAACTTTTATTGTAAACTTATTATAAAAATAAAAAAGTGAATGTGATTTGATTAAAAGTAAACTGTTGTCTCCAATTGATGTAGAGCAAAAATAACGCAAGAGAAAATCAGTTAGATTTTGTAACAGTTGAGAGGCGAAATGCAATAAATCTCTTAAATGACAAAAAATCTCTTATTATTGTTTTATTCTTACGTGACTTCATCTTTTGTAATTCATTTCATTTCAGAGAAAAATGAAATTCTAAAAATGTGCTATGCCTGAGAAAATTCCATTTCTTCAAATTTATTTTTTATGAGAATCTACATGTGCGCTTATCAAAAGTTTGATTTGTGATAACTGTTTTATTAAACACTTTTTTTTTCATCTGCCTTTTGAAAAGCTAAGAAAAGAAAATTAGTTTTATAGAATGTTTCACTTTTTTAATTAAATTACTTCTCATATAGAAAAATAATATAGAACTATTTGTAAAGAATTTATCTAGCAAGGAAGAATGTTTTTGATTATAAAAATAAAGAGAATAATTAATTTTTTCGCATAGTTGTATATACCCAAAATGAAAAAAATTTCATTCTTCCTGTATATATGTTATCTAAAATACACATGTGCTCATTTTTAATTTACATATTATTATTACAATTTAATTGATTGTAAATGAATGCTTTTTATTAATAGTAATCCTGACCATTTCAATAACTTTAAGTGATTCATTCTGGAAAGTAGAGTTTCCTTCATATTTATCTTGCACTTTTACAGCTATTTATCATAGAATTATATTTGTATATTGTACATTATTACTGTATGATCCTTCTCAGTCACCATTCTTTTATTTTTATACTAAACCATTGTGAATGATTCGAATTTCTCCGCTTCTGCCACAGTTTACATTGATGGCAGTAGCGGAGGAACTCAGAATCACCCAAAGTGTCATCTTTAAGCTGTGGCAATGGTTATAGGAGGATAGAAATGTCAGTAAATGTTAAAGTATAGACCGACTTCAACGTAGAAAGCCGACTGGTATTTGCCAGTAACCTCCAAATGAAACAGAAAGAGCACAGTAGTAGAGTACATGCCATGCAATGTGGGCACTGTCACAGTTAGCTTGTAATAATTTTTCCGACGAGTTGAGGTTTAGATTGAAATCCAATTCACGTCAGAGATTCATATAGAGAACGCCATGTACCCAGAGCATCTAAGATAACATCATTGAAGGACATCATTACTGTGGTACAGGAACGATCCTTGAGGAGACATTACACTGGGCTCCAAAATATGTCGAATCTGCATGTTTAAATCGGAACTATGGCAGGTCAAATTTATCGGGACAATATGTCTGTTTGCTTAAAGATGCAGTGGGGGCTGAACTTTTGTTTAAGTATGGAAATACTTGTCCTCACCATTCGAATTTCTCCAACGACTGCATTCAATCGGAGGGTACCTATATGGAATGACCAGCATTTACACAGGACTTGAATCCCATAGAGAATGTATAGGACATACTTGGCAGATGAATCGCAGCCCGTCAACCACCTTCTATATCTGTACCGAAAGTGCCGCAAACATTGCTTGCTAAGTGGAGTTTTTCCACACTCGCGTCGCGAGTAGGCAGTCCGCCTGAGGAGTCCAAGTCCAAGTGACGCTCGATAATGTGATCATTAGCATGGCTAAGCATTATACGGGTTGCAATTCAGCCTATGGGAGGCAAACTATGTATTCACCCTCATAACAACAACGTAAATTTCAATTGTTGTACAGGCAATATGTGGTGTTAGTGTTTCAGAGGAGCCATATTATCGTGGTTTGTATGTCTGGTATTATAAATATAATATTTTTTTTGTTCTTTCTTATTTGTTTAACATATGCGCATAATGAATAAATCAAGTTTGTTTTTGCTTCTGCAAATTTAGTTACCGTTTCCTCCATTTTCCTTAATTTATGAACATGTGTAAATATTATTTCATAAGTAATTGTATTTTTGCTCTGATTTTTTATTATATATACTTTAGTGAACCTATAAAAAATTGTAAGATGTTTATTATTATGTAGACGTTGCCGTTGTTAATGACACTTGGCAACGACAAATCAGCCCATCAGAGAGACTAGGCGAATGAAGTCAGAGAGAGCGTCTTCCGTTTTTTAATATAGCACTTTCATACGAAGATGGAAGTACGACTTTTAGCTCAGAGATGGCAGCACCACCTGAATCTTCCAATTTAGAGATTGAAACCAGTGAAGGCCCAAAGCCTGGCTTCAATCACCCTTAGAGGTATTAATTTGTAATGGGAACATGGAGGACATTGCGACCCGACGGATTTAACGTGCCCCAGTCGCCATTAGTGAACACGACGGATCCTTGTCTGAGCCAGGATTCGAACTCACCACCGATTGGTAACGAGAACGATGCCCTAACCAACCAGGCCACCACAGCCTCATTATGTAGATGTTATTGAATGATTTAATAAAATTGTACTTCCAAACAACAGAAATTATCCAGTTATATTTATATAATAAAAAAGCCATGAACTGGTGAATCTATTATTCAAAATTTTAATGAATGAGAAACAGATTTACGTAAAATATGAAATGTATTTTTATTCTCAAAGGATTAGATCATTGTAGATTTGAATAAAATACATAATATTTATTTTTTTTTCATTTTTAACAGTAAAACTTCAATCTCACTTATCGTCTTTTAATAAGTTGTGTCATTTGAAAAAACAATTTTAGGTATAAAATAATTTTAAAATATATATTTAATGTTAAAACAGAAGAAAGTATAGGGAAATATATTAAGCTTATTATCTGATTAAGTTTTGGGTCCTTATTAAGATTGAACAAAGCTTTAAGAAAAAGTTAAAAATAGAGAATTTAACTAGAATAATTTTTAATTAAATTGGTAAGAAATATCGTGTGATAGATAATCTTCTATGTGAGATAACCTTTTCTTATTTTAAGTTTTATGCAGAAGAAATGCTTCCTACTTTTTAAAGGTATTGGGAGCATTGCAACTAATTTGAAATAAAATCCCAGCTAATAATTTATACAATAAGAAACTATTAAGAATATTTTTCTAATATCGCTTTAATTAGCAAATCACAGAATAATTTTTCATTTATTTAGAATATTACTAATAATTATTCGAATTACACTTTTAAGTTTAAAGTATTGATTTTTTTCATTAAACATTATATAAATATAATATTTTTATTTCTATAAAATTCCTCATTCAAAGAGTAATTTTGGTTTTATTATTAAAGTATAAAATTTGCGAGAAGATTTGTTACTGAGACACGTTATGCCTTTTTGAAACACATTGTTGGTCGCATAAAATTTAACACCAAATAAGATTAGTATATCCTTTATTATTGGCTATGACCGCTGCCACGTTCTTAGGTTTACAATCAAAGAGGCTTTAAGGATACAATCTTTGGGATACAACAGTTCAAGTGACTTCAAAATATTGTAAAAAGTAGTCTAAGATAGTAATGGGTATCTTGTGACAGTTATTGTGCTTAAGTATGGATCACACGTATTCAATTAACAATTGATTGGGAGAACATGCACGTTAAGGAAGCAATTCAAATATAATGTGGAAGGAAGAACTCTTGAACATTGCATTCCACATGTGGAGCCGCATTGTATTTAACGTAGGCTAAGATGGTTAAAGAAATGATGGTTGCAGATGGTGAAAGATATGAGATGACAACGGGCTCCAACGCCTCAGAGAACGTAACACTTGCAATTCAGTGTAGTGATAATGTGGACTAAAGGGATGCGGGAGTTAAGTCCAAAACCCATTAAAACCATGACAAGACCAGTGAGGCAATCAAACTGGACGTTACAGTTCAACCACATTTAACCACTTGTTCTCAGCCTAGAATCCAATAATCCAATCACGTACAGTGCTGGAACCAAGTAAGCATGATCAATCACTCTTCTCGCATCTAATAACACATCTTCCTGAATTCTTTCTACATCTAGATTACATATATCTGCCATTACAGATCTGCCTATAACAGATGTGAACCATAGTTGTTTGGTTTCCTCCAACATGATCACCGATTTCTCTGAAGGTTAATCAACAATCCTTATAGGATTTTTCCTCTGCTGAACTCAGAAACTTGCTAGAAAGATGATGGATCGATCTTTTTTTTTCTAAAGGAAAAAATCCCTTGAAAATTTTTTCTGTATTTTAAATTGGCAACAGTTTTTTATAAAGCGCTTGTATGTGAAATTGCAACTACCCAAGATGGAAGTAGTTGTTGCAATACAAATGATTTACTTATCGAAACAAGCACATGATGTAAATTTCACGTGATTTGCATGCTGTCTTCAAAGTGAGGCAATTTAGTTGGCCTGATGTGAAGTTTTTCTGAGTATTTTTTTCATGAATGGAATTTTATAAGAACAAATTGCAGTTTATACTGCATTTTTTTATTGATGATTCATAAAAAATCTTTTCTCAAAATCTTTTATTTGTTATAAAGATCATTTGAACAAGTTTAAAGACCATAATTTATATAAAAATCTGCAATAAAAAAGCTTTATTAAAACTTTAAAAATATAGATTGGGCTCTGTTTTAGTAATTGATGTTTAATATTATTTTCAAAAGAAGGCTTAAGATAATATTTTATAGGTCTCAAATGAATTATTTGGATAACACGTTTTGATAAATAACTTATTAAATGTTTGTTTAAATAAAAATGAATTTAAAGTTTAACAGAAACAAATAATTTTAAAATTTGTTCGTATGTTTGCAAAAACAATAGTTTCATATATGTATGTTACATTTTTTATTGAAATATTAAATTAAATATATTTTATATATAAACTGATTTTTATTTATAAAAGTTTCTTAGAAAATTGAACTTTTAAATTAACTTCTTTTCACAATTCTAATATATATACATATAATTAATGTATATATTTATACACTAATCAGTAAAAAAGGTTTTCTTTCGATAAATTAGAAAAAAATAAATAAAAAATCTTTATGTAGAATAATAAACAGAATTTTGAAGCAAAATAAAAAAATTACTTTTTTTTATCTAAAATATCAAATAATCTTTCAAATTACAAAAAAGAGAGTCAAAAAGGAATTTTAACAAAAATTGTAAATTAGTAATGAACATAATATTTAAATAGAACTTAAACAGTTGTTTGAAAACAATAATGATCTTAGTTAAAAAAAAAAAAAAAAAAAAAACTTGCTTAAAAATGCATTTATATAAAAATAATAATAAAATTGTATCGCGAGTAACTCATAATATTTTCTTTTAAGGTTAGACACTATATTTCTTTTAGAATTCTACATCGAAATGAAATAAAATAAATATCAGGATAAAATCATAATCTTTATAAATAATTCAATAAAGAAACGGAAGCAGTACGAAAGTTACTCTTAGTAAAAATGTTTTTGAAAAATGAAGTATTTTCATTGTATTTTATTTTGCTATAACACTGATTGCTGTAATTTGAAAAGCAATTTTCATTTTGTAGTATACTTTCTTCAATGTTTTATAAATGAAGTTTTCGTCTTGAAACTATTTTAAAAATGCATTCTTCTTTCTCTTTATATATTTGTAACAAGTAACATACATACTTATATAATTCAATCAATATCAAAGAAATTAGATACAGAGTATAAGAAAATATATTTTCTTACGTAAATGTAATGGCATAAATCAGAAACTTATTATTTCGTTCATTTAAATGCTTGAAAGCATTTTAATAAATAAAATGTTTTTTTAAAAACACTTGATACTGAAAGTTTAAAATACATAATTTTTTTATTTCATATAATTGCTTAAATAGATTTTAGTATACAATGTTGGCAAAATCCAAGGAGAGTTAACATCTCTGATGACAAACTATAAAAAAGCTCCAAGGCAGAACAAAATGGGACAATAAAAAATCCAAAAATAGTTAAGTTTATCATATCTAGTGAATCAAGTAGGATTGGTAAGACTGGCGAAATTTATCGCTAATTAAAATTATTCTCGCCAATTGTGTGGTTTCTATTAGGTTCCAAACTATAATGTTTTGTTTTATTCCTTTTATTAAAATTTGGTACTGAGATCTTCCAGATCTTTATAGTTTTAGTAAAATGACATACTAAAGAAGAAATATCTGATTTTGTATTTTATGAGTATCAAATGTAGTTTATTAAAGATTTTACACTTAAATTAGTTAAAAATAATTTTTGTGTTATTTCGATTGTGTTCTTTAGAATAATAACTTGAGCCCTAAGTATTATTGAAGATGGATACTGCATTTTGTCACGTGAGATGTTTGAAAGTTTTTCATTCCATCAAATACTTGAACATGATTCTCGATCTATGAAAAATTACATTTGAAAGTAAAATCTGGATGCTATTAAATGTTCTGCAGCAATTTTTATTTGTTACGCAATCTAATTTTTGACGTCTAGTTACAAAGCATTGATATGTGCTTTTAAGCAATTGATTATTTAATCATTAGTCTCAAGAATAGAGTTGTATACAATTTGTTTTAATAAAAGACAATAATTATTATTCACTGATTTTATAAATTTATAAATTTCTAGATAAATATATACATTATCACTCTGAAACTTTGTTTTAATAAATTTGAATAAAATTTTCATAAAAAAAAGAATTATCCTATATAAAGCAATAATTTATTAATGTTCATAAGCATCTTGAATATATTTATTTCAACACTTTTTTAAAATTGTAATAAGATTTGATTTTTAATATATGTGATTAAAGGATCTAAAAGTTAATAATTTTGAAATTAATTATTCGCATTTTTTAATGCGTTTTAATATCGTAAAACTCCAGAAATATATTTTCACATTGTTAATTATTTTATATCGTACATATTGGTTGATATATTTTTTACTATAATTTACAAGGTAGATTTACAGCATAAAAATTATTTTCCTAAACATATTAATGTTTCTTAATTAAAAGATTAAAACACTGTTTGTTATGGAATAATTTTGAGTAGTTTACTTAAACAAGATACTCTATTTTTCATATATTCCTTAGGTGTGAATAGTTAATAAATTAATTCAATTACACTTCACACTCAAAAGCGTTAATTACAAACATTTTTTTTTATCAAAATTTAATGTAAAATAGAGAATTAGAAAGAGATTATTAATGAAATTTATAAAATTGTTATAAAATAGATCAACATAGAGAAAGGAAAACTTAATATTTAAAGCAGATAATTAATTTCCATAAATGTTTCTAAATTTAAATATTATTATAATATTATTTCTAAATATATTTTTATAATAGTTTGAGAATTATTTTTAATTAAGAATTAAAATGCATTACAAATTATCTTAAGGAAAATTGTAACAGAAAAATATTATGCTCCTTTTAAATTTGTTGAACGAAAATTCATAAGTAAAGATGCATATACGAGTATTAATAGAAATAAATTAAAATGTTAATGAGAATAATGAAATATAAATATTTATAATGAAATATAATTAAAAAATCCAAAATGTTTTGATATACAACCCGATGTACATAAAATATGAAATAATATACACGAAATTTAATTATTAAAAATATCATTTGATTTTTAATTTTTCCAAACAATTCCTGATTAAGTAAGAAAACAAATTTGCACTAAATTTCTATTGTGAAATGCAATTTTAAAATAAATCTCACTTCTAATAATATATGAATAAAAATAAGGATGTTTTAAGGCTTCTGTCTTAAGATGCAAATAAGAAAAGCTTGTGCTATTTTGTCTTTTACATAAATTTGTCAGTGACATTTACAAAAAAATTATCTTTAAATTTCATAACATGTGATTTTATGAGTAAGAATAAATGTACAATAGAAAGTATTAGCTATTACTAAAAAAAAGGCACGAATTGTAACAATATTTTGTAACGATTTCACAAATATAGAATCAATATATTTCCAAAAACTTCAAATTTTATACTGTTATTCATTTTGAAATAAATTTACATATTATTTATTGTGAAACTATAAAATTGTCAACATTTGGGTAATGCATTTCATAGAAATTTACACAAAAACGTAGATTCTAGTGGGATGTAGCATAACAATAGTTTTAGACTATTTTTTTGATCCATACAATTTTCCGCATCTCAGATGTACAGCGTAAAGTTTACAGAAATATTCTAAATGAATCATTAAAAGCTGCATACATAAATGAAACGAACAAAAGCAGAAAACAGCATTTTGGACTTTGCAAAAACGTCCTATTTTACTGGTTAAGTATCCCCAAACATTCTCTAGTTGTTCTGCAAGCAATATGTGTGGAATTATATGAATGCAGTCATGTACTTTTTTCTTCTTTTAAATTTACTTTAACCAATCATTCACTCAATCATGAAGCTATGATACCTCTACATTTGACATAAGTAATTTAACATATGTATGCATATGCAAAATTAATCAAATCAAATGTTGTTGTTGTTTCTGATTACACTTGGCAAAGCCAAGCCCACTCGTCAGAGATTAGGTGAATGAAGTCAAAGAGAGCGTTTTCAGTTTTTTGAATAGAGCACCCTCATACGAAGGAGGAAATACGACTTTTGGCTCATAGATAGCAGCACCATCTGAATCCTCCAATTTAAAGACTGAAACTAGTTCAGACCCAAAGCCTGGCTCCAACCATCCCCAGAGGTATTAATTTGTAATGGGAACATGGAAGACACATATTTTACGTGCTCCAGTCGCCACTAGTGAACAGGACGGATCTGCCATGATTCGAACTCACCACCTTTTGGTAACGAGAACGATGCCTTAACCAACCAGGTTAAATGTAATGAAGTCAAGAATTATTCATGAATAGAAAGGATAATTTTTAATTATAAATTCGTATAATTTAAAGAATTAAAAAATATTAAAGGATTGCAAATGAGAAAAACAATTTATCACATAATTGCAAAGATAATATAAGCAAGAAATTTATAAATAAGTTTTCACACACTGTATTTAATTATTACATTATACTTTTAAGTATTTCCAAATTTTTAATTTTTTCAAATTTAATTTTGAGTACACATTTTTCTGGGATCAATATTTATATTAATAAACATAGATAAAAAGGCGAGCATAAAAATGAACTGAATTAGTTAAAATTCAGCAGACATATAAGAAAAAGAAATCTATTCTCATAATTTCAGAAATATTTTAATTTATTTTTCCTGGAAACTAAAACAAAAAAATAAATAAATTTAATATTATATGCTCATATCTTTAACAAGTTAAATATATTGCATAAAATGGAATGTAATGAAGTAGTTTAATTTCTTTTATTTTCAAAAGCATTAGGAGGATATCTTATTATTACATGATTATTATAAACTAATTAGAAGTTGAAATATTTGCAAGAGATTATTTTGAGAATACTTTTCTCCTCAAATTAATATTGTGATTAATTAATGCAATATAATCCATTTATCTTGAATCCTGAGTAGGTAATTAATAATTAGATAAACTATAGTAATATTCGAAGATTAGAATTTTAAGTTTGGAATTAGTTAATGATTATCAGTAAGAGGAAATTAAATAGTTAGAGGAAAAGTATATAATCCTATTATTAACTAGTAAAACGCAAGACTGATAATTTTTATAAGGAGTAAAATGAAAAATGTAATTTACATAAATTATTACGGGAATCTCTGTATCTGTCTCTTTCATAATAGAATTATATAAACTTCTATTTTTGATATTTTTTAAAAAAATAGTTTCTTTTTTCTATTTCAATGCATTTGCATTGTTCAAATGTATCTGAAAACTATGCTTTTTATAGAAAAAACAATAAAGCTAAAAATGCGGCTTTAAATTTCTAATAAATATATTTATATTTAATTATTTTAATCATGATGTCTTTTATACAAGAAAATACGAACCTAAATGAAAAAATGAATTCAGTTCTAATCTTTTTTAAATTTAATGACTGTTTGTAACAAATTAGAATAATTAATAGGTATAGCTAAACTCCATGATTCTATATTTATTTATTTAAAAATAGTAATCAAGTAAAACTTGGGAAAAGCAAATTGTTGAAAGGTTAAATATAGCCAAAATAAGGAAATTTTATTTTTATATTACGTTCTTAACTAATTTTGATCTTATACTAGAAATATATTTATCTAGATTAAGTCATATAAAGCAAAATTATTATAAGAAAAGAAAAATTCATAATATTGGTTGTGTCTATTAGAAATTTAGATTTTTACTTTTAGTTTGAAATGCTTAGAAACGTATGTGAATTTTTAATATTTTCTTTACCAAATAAAATTTTGAAATATCATTAATATTACTATAAGGGATTTATTTATAATGTCAATGGATACTTGCTTATGACATATTGTTGGAAATTAAAATTAACGTAATAAATTTCAACCTAATCACTTAAAATACAAGTAAAATGTTGAAAAGCCATATGATTTCACAATAAATACCATTTTTTCCAAGAACAAATTTTATTTCCTGAAGAATCAAATATTGACATTTTCTGGGTATCTTAACTGCAATCTTTTAGTGAAATATTTAAAAGATTAATGCTCTATACCTTTATACTAAATACTCTAAGTAATTTCAAATTGGCTATTCAATACGTTGCGAAAAAGATTATGAAAGTTGGTCAGGTTTAAGAGTAATTATTTACACACAATAATTACAAAACATTGACAAAAAGTTTTAATTTAAAATTAAGTGTAATTTAAAGATTTCAAAGTTAATATATTAGTACGCTATGTGTTTGTAGTATCATGGTTCTATTTTGCATACAAGATCCAATTGAAACATTCAACTCTTCTTGTGCTGAAAGGGATACGTCTTAGTAACCGAGCATATGCTTCAACAACATAATAATAATAAATTATGCATACCATTGAAATTATCAATAACTTCATGTATTTAATATTTTTTGTATTAAAAATGAAAATTGTTGGTAGAAATACGAGCTTATAAAAACCTAATTCATTAAAGGGTTATTTTGTGGCATGAAAATAAATCTTATCTTTGATAAAAGTTCTTGCAGTGAAGTAATAAAAATAATTCTCAATTTATTCTTTAAAAGTCTTATTATTACTATGGACGTTTTTATTATTACTATGGAATTTATCTTGGAATTTTTCTTATTTATCTTATGGAAATTTATTTTTATCATTTCTTATATTGCACTTAACGAAAAATCATTCGTTACGCATGAATAAAACTTATAAAAGATGGAAAACATCAAGAACTGGAATTTAATCAAGATACTACATATCTGAAATTTTGCATAAAAGATGAAAAATTATATTAGAATATTTTTACAAAATTGAGTGTATTTATTTATCTATTAATCTATTCTTCACAATAATTAATTAGATATTATTAAGAAATTGTTGTTTAAGAGAGATGGTCTTAGAATATATCTCCCAACACTGTAGTTTGGAATCACAATAAATGAGAGCAGATTTATTAAGCATTATCATTTATCAAATAATGTTCATAATCAGTATATAATGATAAATGTTTCATTGAGATTTTGTTAAAACAATACTTTAGAGTGCCCTTTGGCTAACTTGGGTATTTTTTCGGTGCCATTCATGTTATCGTCGATTACAGTATTAACAGGTGTGGTTGAACATTCAATAATAACGCAAAGTCCGTTGAATTTTCAAAATTCTAAAAACGATAAACCAATCAGAGCAACACGATTCGGTTTTATCCAGCTTGGCGATTAATCGCGATCACAACTTGGCGAGAATCAAAGGGGCACCCTAAAGTATAATCTAACCGAGTATTTCTGTAAAAATTTACTATACTGTCACCCTTGGCGACATTGCGGCTTTTGCAAAATCCCTTATTATTGAAAAGCAAATTAAATTCATGATTGTTGAAATTATCAAATAAATAGCAATGAAAGATTCTTCATTTTTATTTTTTTTAATTTAAAATCTCTAAAACTTATTTGATGAAAAATTCACATTATTATTAATTAAAGTTTATTTTTTTCAAAGGTTTAGTAATGATATCTTAGAAGCATTTTCAATATTATTGAAGAAATATATTTTAGCGAATTCTTAAAACCTGAACTGTATTCTGCTGACAGAAATCAAATGTGAGTAAATTTAATTTTTGATAGATTTTATTTTATTAAATGGACAATAATAAAATAGTTATAAGCATTTTTGAAATTATGATCAATAAATATAAAAAATTGTATTTTTCTAAAATTTCTGATGCACACGTCTGTTAAAATAAATTTTACTTGTTTAGATAAATTCTGTACGTATTTATCTTATTGACAAAATTATAAGAAATAAAAAAGATCCTATCTTTTTCAAGTGTGCTAGACAAAAATGTATTTTTTTTATTAATAAGTGCATCATAATATTTACTTTTAATAACCTATTAACAAATAAATATATTATTAATATTTTTTAATTTTTACTGTTATTTTTAAGAAAGTTTGAGGAATACTATTATTATCAACATAGAATGAGATGTGGCAAGTAAAGTAGCAAATATACAAAATTAACATTTAGTATCAATTAGCGCTTTCAGTTTTCTGAAAATTTGATATTTTTTAAAAATCAAAATAGTATTTATAGCTTTTATTCATGGTATTCAATTTTTCATTTTGATAAAACATTTTTTTAATTAGTCGTAAAAGTTAATTGGATTCAACCTTACTAAAAATATTAAATTTAAGATAAATTTTCATTGAATAAATTTTTATACAATGATTTAATACCTCTTGAGTCATTAAATTTTTTTTCTTGTGATTCAGTGTGCTCTTAGTGAATAGGATATTATCTTAAATCCATTAAAATAATTTCTCACACATATATCTTGTCAAAATTAACGTTAAAAGAATGCTCTTTCATAGCACAACATATGTGTATATGTATAATTCAACTTAACTTATCATTGTAATTTCACATACTTAAAATATAACTCCTGTATTCGTAAAAGGAACTAACGTAAAAATAATTTATAAAGGTAAAGGTGCAAAACAACCCTTGTTTTATTAATTTATGTGATATTACATGAAACATACTATTCTTTTGATTAATTTTGAAATTTATAAGCATGTTATGAATAATTTTAAAATCACTTTGAAAAACTTAATGCAATGATTTGAAGAAAACATTTTTAAGCAGGAAAATGTAAGATTAAAACTGAGAACTCACATATGATTAAAGAACTAGCATCTTTTCAAGGAGATATCAGTTTTTCTTACAACATTGCCATAAAATGCAAGATATTATTTACAAACAAGAACATTTATTATAATTTTAATATTGACTTTGGTTTAAAAATATTTAAAATTTATAAATACTGATGATGCATTTCAAATATGTTCATAAAATGTAGGACACATTTTGATGTTGACTAATTCATAAAACAAATCTAACTATTAATAAATGTAAAATATTAATAGTTAGATAGATTTAAAATTTAGTGCTCTTGTCCATTGTCTTCCAAGTGTGTGCCGTTAGCCAAGATGTTAGTCAATTTTGAGGCAGGTAAATGTACACTAAATTTGTTGGCAACCTCAGAGTCTATTGCTGGTAAAAGTCTGGTCTTCAAATCATTAACATTTGACACTTTCCTTCTGTAAACGATGTGCATTAAGAATACCCAAAGGAAAAAGTATAATGTCATAATATCACGTGATATAGTTTGCCGAAGAATTTCACCACTTTGATCCATCTTACAGATAAATGGTTAATTACACAGATTTAGTAATAATGGCACCCCAATGAGGAACTGAAGCTATTTGATTTGTAGCAATAGAAAATTTCCCACCATATAAATGTATCTTGAATAAATCCATACCAGACATTAACTTTTGAAGAGTCCCTTTGTACCTCACGGTAAAAAGGAGTTTCTCAGATCTTCATAAGTCCACATTATGATGATTTCCTATGTAAATGAAAGGGAGTTTAATCAGATAACATAATGTGATCAAGAAACTCCTCTTCCTTTATCTCGAGAGAATGAGCTTTGCAATATGTCTCTTTCAAAGTTCATCTTAATATATCTAGAGCCTGGTTTCAAGGATTGTACGATGTGACTTTAAAAGAATACAATAATTTTTTCCTAAGAACTTGTAGACAGTAGACGTTTGCATAATCAGATATTGCTAATGATCTCGTAGATCTCCTAATGTATCTCTCTTATGTTCAACATCAACATCTCTTGTGCTCTGGCAGTGTGTAAAATTAACTATCTCACCCGCTTAACATCAATATCACTTGTGCAGAAGCATCCAAAATTCATATTGTTTTAAAGGAATCTAGTTTCTGGAAACCTCATTTTCCTTCGCAAGATTATGTTTCTGCATTTAGAATGTTCTGTAAATTTTCTGTACCTAAGTTATTAATTTCGTTTTGATAACCACGTAATGTGATTTCATTTGATGAACGATATGTTGACATTTTTTATGATTTTGAATTGAATCACTTACTATAATCACTTACTATATAATTTTATCACTTACAATAAATCATTGAACGAATATAAAAACTAAAGAAAATGTTTCCCTCTTTACCAAAAAGGAAAAGAGAAAAATATAATTAATGATGCACGAATGTGCTCTTTACCAAACTAGAAAGAAAAATTTAAAATTGATAATATGAATAGAAAATATTCATAAAAGCAATGATATATTCAAAAAGGAAAATGAAATTTTCTAGCGCAACGTTCATTATAAATGAAAATGTTTGAGTTAATATGCATACATTGAGAGCATCTGTATATCTTCATCATTTTATTAATTTCTAAGCATCAAAATATGTCCAACATTTTATACACATCTTGTATTAATATATATACAGTTAATAAGAATATTAATTCCTTTCTAAGATGCATTTGAATTCAATTACATAACTTTTCACTGCCGGCGTAGGATTAATTTTATTCACATGCAAAAATTATGTTGGTTTATGGTAAATTTATCATGTTTAGCAATATTTATATAGAATTAGAAGATGATGGAATAGCTCTTCTGTTCAATGCTATTTAATCAGATTAAAGTCCTTCCTTGAATATTTATTCATAAATTTGTTTTACGAAATGTGTCTTGAAGACAGATTATATAAACTTTTTAAAAGAAAAACAGAAACTAATTGCTATAATACTTGTAATTTCAAGACTTTAATCAGTTTAAAAGATATTATATTAAAAAGATATATTATCCATAATATTTTTTCATATTTATCTAATTTTAAAAGCAATTGTGTGTTTTTTATTCTGTGGATCTTTATATGTAAAATAAAAATTTACATTAGCACAATTATAACATTCTTCTTATTCAATAAAATTTTTACTCAAAATTTATTAATTAAAGTCTAAAATTGATTTAGATCTCTTTTGAAGTCATTTTACTAGCCTAAATGTTTCTTTTTCACGTTATTTACCAACCAAATTAGTTTTTCAGCTACATCCCCCAACTGATTTTCCTATTAGAAGATTGGGGGATATAAGGCTTTAAAAGGATATTTTTATATTCACTGTACAATATAATTTGAGACTCAATATTAAAGTATTTAAGATTAACCAAAATATTTTAAGGCTTTTAAAAATATATAACTTTTCAAATTCTCTTCAGATATTTAGGAGAGTTTTCATGCACGTGTGTAAGTGAAGAAGTTTGGAAAAATTTGCAATTGAGGATGTGCATGTAGGAGATATAACTCTGATTTTCCTCTTCGTTCAGTAGAATAACACATTTGGAATCCATCCTTCTAAAGACCCCTTTTTTAACAGGTGGCCATGATGAGTCTATTTTTATAAACACAATAATTTTGCAATAATACATGACTTGTGATTTGGTAAAGTTTTTGCACAATAGCTAATTTAAAAGAGGTAGAATTTTAAATTGTTCTTAAGCCTCTACATATATCTATACGCAAAATAAAATCCAAACTACAAATCATTGAAACAAAGGATTTGTTTCAGATACTTTGCTATCAGTTCGTTAGTTTTTATAATATGAATTATAAGGGAATGCAAGTAGAAATGTTTTTTTATGAATGCTGCAATATATGTTGTGGGATGTTTTCAATTTTAGAACATATTTAACATAAATGTAATTTATGGAATATACATGTTTACACAATGTTGCAACTATATATTTGATATCCAATGAGGATTTTAAGCTTTGGAATTAATAAATAACTCATAATTTTAATCTATCCTTGCTTATTTATGATTTTAATATCATATAAATTGGATATAAAATATATAAGAAGCAAATTTAAGCGATATACTAGAATAAGTGAAATGAATCTGTAATGGATATAATTGACTCATACATTCCCCAATGATCATAACTATTAGCAACTCTAAAAAAGATCCTTTATTGATGCTAAAATAATAGATGCTCACATTGATCATTAAATAAAATAATAATTGAATATACCCTATCAGTTAAATAATTACATATCAATTAAAATTTATTTCTATTAATTCTTTATTGTATTTTATATAATTGAACATAGATAATTTGTTTTTGTTTACTTAGTTTAAATAATTCAGTTCTTAACAACTGTGCAAAGAATAAGTCACAGTTAAGTGGTCAGCCTCATATGAAACCCGCGTTGTATTTAACTAACTATTGAAACCCGTTGTACATAGCTAAACATGCATTGTATTCAAGTATTCAAGTTTATCGAACTTTTGAAGGGTAAAATGAAGGGATGCAAACGAGTCAACCTTGCCCAGCACGAAGATTGTACCTCGGACTTATGTCTTGGGAGCGCTAAAGCATACTCAGTGCTTTTAGCATAATCATTTTCACTGGTTATGCTACATTAAAAATGCAAAGGTTTGTTAACGATCGTTGAAGATTAACGATGAACAAAAAATCATTATTTGAAAAAAAAAAGAAAAAAAAATTCTCAAACTAAAACTTTTAAAATTACATGATAAATTCATGAAGAAATCTTTAAGAGCTTATTGATTATATGTGACAAATCAAATACATGATACAGTTTGATAAATTGGGGTTAATTTAAGGTAAACATGAAAATGAAAATTGGATTTTAAAAAGTGTGTAATTGTTTTTGTGCAATTATAATACCATTTTCATTTGCAATATATGATAGATTTTAATTTATAAACACCAATACGGTTTAAATTGACATTTCCTTTACCGTAAATTATAAAAACAATGGATTGAATGTATCTTGGTGATAAACTGTTTCTCTGATGAATTGTAACAGGTTAAATCTAGCAGAAAGATAGAAGGGCTTAAATATGAGAAATATTATTTACAAATGCATAAAAAATAATGATAAGACTAGATATCATTCTTAGATAACTCAACCACTTAGATAAATGGTTGCATGACAAGCACAATATGGTTTAGCCTGCTAAGATTGCTAGTTAAATTCATAAATAACATGTTATTTTACACCAATTTGAGTGTATGTTTATGTTATACTTACGATGCATTTAAGCATATTCATGCCATAATTTCTATTCTTTTGAAATATAAAAACAAAATTTCTAAAAATAGAAGTGTTTCCATTTTAGTATAGTAATATTTATAACTACCTAAGTTAGAAATATTAATTAAATCAATATTTTAATATATTTTGTAACTGCAAACAATTTTTCTATTCAAGCATTTCTGCGTGAGATTTTCTTAATTATTTTTTTTATAAGAAAGAACTAGTAAGTTGCATAATAACTTTATTTATTCTAAAATTTCTAAATTATGATACATATGGTAAACTCAAATCTTATGAGAAAAGATTGTTTAACACACCCAAGTTGAAGTTGTTAGATATTTACTCGTTTAGTAATGTAAGAAAATGTAAGCCATTATACAGAAAATGTGTGAACACCAGTTACATTTATTTCTATTAAAAGATTCATTTTAATAAAATAATTCACATTTATTAGATAAATTACATTTGCATTTAAAATGATTTTAGTCGAGAAATATAAAGTGTAAAGTAACCTTGTGTTCTTAGAATATAAACTGTCAAATACTAAATTTCAAAGAAATATTTTTACTGTTTCATATTTTATAATATGATTATATATACTAGAAACAGTTATAAGGACTTGGATAAAATAATCTGTATAATTTAGAAAGGGAATATGAAAATGGATTTCAGTAGAATGTAAATAAACATAAGATTATTCTGAAAGAATAACCATTATTAACAGTATTTATTCAGAATGCATTTTCCAAACTTTGTTATTATTGTTTTATTTATAATATATAAAAATGTATTCAACCAATCTGTAAATTGTAAAATAAGGCTAATTTTATTGTGTTTCTTGAATTAAAATTTTTAAGTTTTTACATAAATTAAAGTTTTGTTGAAAAGTATTGAATAAATATTTTTCCATAGACTGTTTTAAAATTTACCTAAAACTCTTGATCAAAACATGTTTAAAAATGTGTAGGTAAAATGTGTATCTAATATGAATAAATATTAAATTTAATAATTTGCTTTTGAAAATAGAAATAAACGATAGAAAAGTATAAATTTGGCTAAAATTCTTTCTATTATTTATTCATTTCTGCAAACAGTTTTTTTTTATATAATGTCAAAATTAAGCTTTACTATAGCACGAGATTTCAAACATGTGCCCAATTAGGGTAGATTTCAAAGACCTAGTTTAATTTCTGTCTATGTCTAAAATGTATGGTTTAAGTAAAGGAAGATATTTTACTTAGGTTTTTCTGAGCAATAAACATAAATTACAAATTACTATTAGTAAGCAATATAACCATAACACAACAAATTGTCATAATGGAATGACAGTAATTTTCTATGTAATCAGATACTTAATTTGCAGAATGAATACAATTTACTCTTTAAAAATTATGTTTAATTTATATA
>JAPDSC010111258.1:61946-85117 GCA_026290005.1 Latrodectus geometricus | reverse complement strand
AAAAAAAAAATCGTGAAAGAGAAATTTTGGACAGCCATTAATTAATTTTTTTTATCAAAGTTCATGGATGAGTAATTCATCTTTACTCAAAACGTCATTCACATTTTATTTTTCAGTTACATTTATTTAGTAAAGCAAGTAACTTAATGTGACCAAGATGTTGTTTTTGCAATATCATTCTAAGCATACATTGATAAGTGTATTGTACTTGGAAGGACAATTTTTTAATGTGATTCCAAATCATTATCACTCTTTGCAAACGTGAAGCTATTGATTTTACTCAAATTCATGGTATGTAAGTCAAAATTTAGATTAGGCGGCAAATATTAATACTCATAAATATCCACGCATTAAAAAAATGTGGAATTTCAACGTCATCAATACAGTTAATTGTCCACAATTAAAACGATTTACGCTTCTCCATTAAAAATATTAATACAAGTTTCTCAAATATAAAATAAAAGAAAATTAAAAATTGAACAAAAAATCACTTTATTGAAAGTAATGAAAAATTGTTAATTTTTCAATAAAAAGACATAATAGCGAGTTCCTAAAAGAGTGATATTCAAAAATTTAGTTCGTGAATTTGAATTAAAATTATTGTTGCGTTTTCGGGACTACGTTAGGGACTAGCAACTATAGTACGTGAAATCATAAGTGTTCGTAAATTAGAAATTCGTAAAAACGAGTGTCTATTGTAAAAAAAAGATATATATTTAAGTTAATGTCATTTAAATTAATTTGAATACTTGAAATGAAGATATAGAAATACTAAATAGAACAGAAATTATCTATATTATAATAAAGAAAATGATTAAAAGTATATAATGTATATCTATGATTCTAGTCGATATTCGAAAATACATCCACACAAAATTTATGGTGATATTAAAAAATGCCTATAAAAGAAAATGGTATCATTAAAATTGGTGTCACTCCTAACTAATACTAATATTATGCGAGACTTCCGTGAAGAAAAAGAAATATCTCAATACGAAGTGTCATGGACTTAAATTGAGCCCAAAAGTATGCTGCAAGGCAATTTACACAATCAATTTTACATAAAAATCCACAAATTTGATGAATTCCGAGGTGGTGATCTTTCTAAACTGACCATTGCAAGGCATCCCAGGTGTTCCCATTAATGACCATGTCTCTAGGGGCCAATAGAAGTATCTAAATCAGAAATGTAAGTCTACCGGCATTCAGAAGTAACTCTCAACGTGTAGAGTACAGTATTCCATTGTTAGAATAGTCTCTGATCCTTAAGAACGTAGTGTTAGTGTATATATGTGTAGGTGACCAGATTCAATGTCAATATATATATATGTCATCTGTCAGATTCGTCTTTAGTAGTAGTATGAGCTCTATATCAAGCCAGATGCCTAATTCACACTACCAATACAAAGGCAAAAGTGAATATGGTTTGAACTGATATCTGTTGACATGTTACTCATAGAATAGTACAATTTTCATTAAAAGAATATTTTATGATTACATGGATAATTAGAAATGAATGAGAAATTAAAATTAATTACAATAAGTTATTTTGCAATACATTTCTGTCCATCCAAGTATGCGAAAAGTGAATATAATTTAATTATTTAGAGTCCTATATAAGTAATTAAATATTCAATGACAAACTAATGCAATACTGAAATATTAGACATTAAACATTTAAATTAGTTACAGATTATTAGTAAAGTAAAATGGTAACTTAGATGTTTTTAAATTCCACGAGCTAGAAATTTCCTAACTAATCAGGATAACTTACCTCATAAGGAGCTGGAAGAATTAAAGTGCGAATTATTTAAAAGCAAATAAGATTAAGAATAATATAATTTTAATTTTATATTCATTGAAGTTAAATTTTGCTGTTCTTTGCTGTTGGGAACATTTTTTTCTGGATCTTGTTTGAGGAGATAATAATAAAAATTCTTAGTACAGTTTGAATATTGCATCGTAAGATTTTTATGGTTATATTATCCAGCCAAACTAAGATGAGATGATAAAGATTGATACATATTCCATAAAGGTTCCATTTCCAGATTAAAGTTTGAAATTTCATTAATATAAGTTATAATTCTTTTTATTACGTATATTATATTTAAATGATATTTATTATTTATGAGAAACACATGTTTAATTCTTCAAATTTCTGTGTTAAGATAAAATTTTATCTAAACGTTAAATATATGAAGACAAGTACTAGAGAAACCTCAGTGTTTTACAGTAAATCCTTTTTTTTAAGGACAACTTATTGTCAAGAAAAGAAAATGATCATACAACTCTCCATGCCTTAAGCCGTGTGATTTGTGTCTATAAACACACGCACTTAAATATTCAAAGATTTCCATGTCATAAAAATGAAAACTCTTTCCAAAATTGTGCAATAAGAGAAACATGTCAAGAAATTGGATGGATGGTTTTAAAAAAGCATAAGCCTTTGATCTCCAGCCAAATCTAGATGAGACTTCGAAAGAATTATTTTGAACAAATTTCCCAAAAAACATTTTGTAAATGGAGAAGTTTAAAAACAAAAATGGTTTAACGTATGTCTGAAAATGAAATCAAGCGGAAAGCATACAACATTGAATAAGAAAATGTTGCCTTTAATTGAGATGTAAAACGGAATAAGTGTTTTTTCCCAGACAAGTGTGTTTCTACTATATTAGTAAATTTGTGATGTTTAGTTATTCTTTAGTTACTAAATGCTGCCTTTACATTAACACAGAAGAAAAATAACAATAATTTATGAAATGCATCTTTCAAATTATTTCTTAATTTTTTTATGGCTTTGTTTAAATTTATCAATTTGTCTTAGTATATATCTCTTGAGAAATTATTTATGGTGAGAAAATATGTATGTTTTGACTGTCAAAATTTATAATAGAAAACAATAGTTTTTAATTAAATGATTAGAAAACTTGAAATATTTATAAAAATTTATCTTGGTGGGATAATTATTTTCTTAACTCATTTAAAGATGAAGATAAATCAATTTATTTCGTTGTATATACACAATAGTATAAATATGTTTTAAATCCAATAGAATAATATACTATAAAAAAACTGTTAATGAATAAAAGTGTTCATCTATATTATCCTTAGATTATGCCAGACAGTATTTTAGGCCCATTTGTGTGGTATCAATGATGTTTATTATCACTGAAATTTTATGCAAATTACTGTTTCAATTTTTTTATATCATTTTACCTTTGAACTGTTATTTATATTAATGGTTTACGTTTACAGATGTTGATTTACCCCTGAAAAACCCGTTCTAAAAGTATATATGTGAGATGGGTCTATGAAGATCGGGATCGGTCCACTGTTTTTGATAAATACTACTACTCAGATTGCATTTTAATTTTAAATACATTTTATTCTAAAGAACAAATATCATATGAATATTAGAATAAATAATTATTAAAAAATGAAATATATTCACATTTTAGACAAATATACATAGTGTATTCACTACAGATGTTTCGATGATACTTAATACAATATATTATAGATTTTCACTCTTTTTTACTTGGGCAAATATGATATATTTTGTGTACATTTTTTTTATCTTTCTTGAGGGCTGACTTGTCTTATTTGATGAATAGTGATCTACCACTTCCTCTCTTAGTTTTCGAGGAAATGATTGTTGCTTGACTCTGTTTTGAATATGTTCTTTTGCAATTTACAAAGCAAGTTTCTTCAAAAATTGTCTCCGACGTTTTACTGTCGTTTGGTTTTTTGCTGATAATATAAAAAACCCACAAGCATTTATTGCTGTTGTGTTTACAACACAAAAAACTTTACCATTGGTCATTTTTTGCTTATTCATGCAGTGGTAAAGTTGGCAGACATTTCAGCCACAACATCTATTGCTCTTTTTGTGAGATTTTAAAATATAATTATCCCTGTTTTTTTCTTTTTTTGAATCACCAATTAATGAGTCAAATGCATCATCATTGTGTATTATTGATGAAACACTGACACATTTTTTCTTGGTACATTTGAAACTAATGTCATGTATTTCTGAAAGCCAACAAAATGACTATATTTCCCAGTTTTTGCCTCTGATGCATTCTTTAGGAAATGTTTGTTTATTTTTTCTAACTGTCCCCAGAAGGCTAATTTTTTCTGTAGGAGGTCTTTAGCCAAACTGTAACTTATATACTAATTATCCTTTGTAATAGTTCTTTCAGAATTGGCGCGTTTTTCTGTTAAACTTTTTATCATTTCATCAGCAGAATTACTTATTTATACGAAAATTATTTATTTTTTATTATATTTATTATTTAACTTATGTGAGCCTTAAGATTGGGTTAAATTTCTACATTTCAGGAATAAAATGTTTAGGACTCAACAAGTGAAAAGATTTTTATGCCATTCTTTGCAGGTTGTTTGGAATGCATTGACGAAAAAAAAAAGTTGTCAACTAAAATCTCAAATATTTTCTTCAATTTTTATATATTCACTCATAGTTTAATATTTTTATAAGTTTGTTATAAAAGCTTCAAATATATTACTTAATGGAGTGAATTCGACTATCTCACGCCTCTTAGCATGGTTTATAATATCGTCAAATTGTAACCATCTCAAAAGGAATAAAAATCGCTTATGAGTTTAAAAAAATAAAAAAAGTTCAAGACCAGTTCACCCATTGCCTAGAGATTTTTTTTACATGGGAACTATTTGTGCAATAAAAGACCAATCAACGTTTTTAAATTTCTGCTGTAGAAATATTTTTCCCACTACGATTTCTCTCAAATTTTTGTGCAATAATCTATATGTACTTATTTGTCCAAAGCACAATATTCATCAGTAATTTCCATGATTCAATAATTTCCATGAATCAACAGGGGAACATACATCTTTTCCTTCTCCTATATTTACTGGAAATTTTAAAATAATATTATGATTAAGAGTTCAGAAATTTTGCAGATTTTTAATTTTATTTCTTTTTGTACTATTTTTGACAATATAGAAGATTTTATATAAATCTTACGTGAATCTGAGTCACATTTCTATTGTCAAGAAATTTTCCATGAATGTAGAAATAACTTTGTAATAATTTTCAAAGCAAAAGTTATTATTTTATTGCATAAGTTTTTTTCGTCTCTATTTTCTCTTTTTAATTATAGATTTCAACTTTTATTTATGAGTATACCATTAATTTATAATCTATTACTCTTTTTAGTGAAACTTGATTGTAAGTTTAACTTGGAATTTGAATTTTTAATTTATTGACTGTTGAATACATAATATAAAGATTCAGATAAAAATGATTTTTTTAAAATTTGTATTAAAGAACTTTTTTTAAATAGAATGGGTTAGTGATCTGAACAGATTTTCTGATTTAAAGTAAAGGGTTAAATGGAAAAAAAATCGATTCTGGGAAAAAAAACAGGGAAAAAAGAAAAGTTTGATTAAATTAAAATGAAGACAGGTGCTTATTAAATCTGGTGCTTATGAATGATTGAAAAATTCGTTTCTTGCTATAAAAACATTATAAAAAAAGGAATTATACATTACTGATCTCATCCCTTTCACTACTTCTCGAGAAACTAAAACTCATTAAGGAATATTACCTCATTATTTAATGATTTTCATACATTAATTGTGTCAAGATGGCAGTTGATTAATAAACATGATGGCCTTCAGTTCATTGGTCTATGGATTCACTGAACACTTCGGGCGTGGCAATTTGCAGTGGTCAGAAATCCATTACAAAATATAAATCCCTGTTACATTAACTTTCGTCTTCAAAATGTGACCGTTGAAAGATAAGAAATCAATTCGAGACAAGATTAATCTCCAGGAATGAATAATAAATTAAGAAAAAATCTGGGAAGATACGTTTTTAATTAACAAGTTTTGACACTCTGAAGTGGGATGATAACGTCTGGAGGCTGTTATAATTCATTTTAGTGTCCACCATGTAAATTGCCTTCCGTTTGAACTTTTAGTAGAGACTATGGTCCGTATTTACATATCGCAAGGGAAAAATGCTGGAAAAATTCCACCCACCTCAAATATGCATTTGTGCAAAATGCATATTCTCTATATTCATTGAACAATGAATATAGTTAAAGCTGAGACCATTCGTTTTGAAGAGCGTTGTCCTATCACTACAGCAAAGTGAGCCTCTTAACTAACATGCTTCAATTTTTGTTTTTAAAATTTCTTGTTTTCTTTTATTCTGTACATGGTTTTTGAAATGAAGTATAAGATATGGATAAGAGTATAACAGAGTAAAACTAATTTAATGTTTTTATTTATTATTAATAAACATTTTATAAGTGATAAACAATAAATATTTAAAAATCACATAGCATTTCTTAAGCCTTTTCAGTGATATTTATAAGTGAATTATGAGATTTAGTTTGCTAATTCAATTTTTATTGCGTGTATCTATCGTATTATCAATATTTAAAGTTTAGAAATTTTATAACGTAGATTTTTCAATATATATAGGACACAATCTTTCCAATGCTGCTCCTTTCTATGAAATCAAACGTACCTTTTATGTAGCTTACATAAAAACGTGTAATGCGTTAAGTATTGTAACGAATTCCATAGTTGTAATTTTAAATCAAAGTTATTTCTGACTTCAGAACTTGTTTACACGGCGTATACTAAGCAAAAATAGGTTTATCTGTAAGGTATTTCAATGAAAAATGTGCTCTTCGAAGTTCTTGGCTACATTCAATATTTTCACAGTATGACTTATTTAGGTATTTTTCCTCGTCCAAAAAGTAATGAAGAAGGCCAGTACAACATATTAAAGACAGCATGCATTAATTACAGTGTAAAGAAAATGAAACTGAATATTCATACGATACATACTGTTAAACAAACAGTTCGGAGTTTTACAATTATTTCTTGTAATATCCTATGAACTCTGTAATGTAGTTAAGAAAACATGTTTGGAAACATTGGATTTTTGATATCTATAATCAGCTGACTGGTTCTCTAAAGTTCACATAACTTCACAATGTCATGATGATAGAAATTCTATTTTTGAGCTCAAACGAAAGTAATTGGATTTTGAAATTCAAACAAGATCCAGTACAAGAACTTTTTTTTTGTCGAGTGCCAGCCAGGCTGGCAATATGGGGTGCGCTGCTCCATTTTTTCTACTGAACCATAATTTGGTGTGGAGTCCAACTTTCTCAGTACACACATGCCATAGGTACCCGTTTATAGGGTAAGAAACCCTTTATACTTCGTTCATACAAGGAAAGGACAAATACAGGAGAGAGAGAAATAAAAAATAGATCCACGCCCGATTTGGTTTTCAAATCCGCAGTGTGACAAGTTGGACAGGGTGGGTGGCAGTGCAAGAACTCTATATATTACTTGAACATATGCATAGTTTCAAAAGTATAGTAAAATAAAAAAGTAAAAAAGAATATGACAAAATTCAAAATTGACATTATAAAAAACCCGTTTGTTTACACATTAAATTTAACAGATCTATTACATGAATTGATGTTTCAAATAATATAAATTTTCTTTATATTTCCATAGTTTGCCATTCCTCTTTTTTCTATTTGCAAGACAATTTTGAATAGTTTTATTAAGTTTTCATTTATTCGTATTATCAAATAACACACCTTAAATATTTGAATGTTATATACACTATATTTTACATTGATATCTGGTTTTAGTCAGAAATACTTCCCGATTTAGATAAGAAGATTTACAAATTTAATATTGTAATGCATGACTTATTAAAGAACAGTTTAGTATCTGTGAATGTAATATAAATCAAATGCTATTGCTAAAGTTAAAAGAAATACATTCTTTTTAGCTTTTACTTTTCTTTTATAAAAACTAAAAATATATTTCTTTTATTTTTATTATAATTTATATTTAGCAAAAATTTTGATTTTTGTTAGTGTTAGATATTTATTGAATACTGTAAAAATTAAATGTTAGCTTTATTCAAATGATATATTGATATTCTTATGAAATAAAATAAGGAAATAACAAACAACTGTGTTATAAATAATTATTACACAATATTATTATATTCTGATTCTTGGTAAGTGTGCAAGAGCTATGATTAAATGTTCAAAGTTAAAACTGTAAGTGTATAAAGCTTTCATTTACAAATCTTTTAAAATAAAATGCTGAGAAATCTGTCACAAATCTCTATTGTGAAATGGAGCTAAAGACACAATTCATGAAATGTCATTTTATATGAAATATAGGGCTATGAATGTCATATACTGTAACAATTTCATCCTATTATTTTATTTTTTTTTCGTTAGAAATTATTTAATTTTTAATATAATTATATTTAAAGGCCAAATTCTATATTTAAATGTCAAATTTAAATTTAAAAAAGTTATTGAATCATCAAACATAAAAATAAGAAAAATCATAATTGTTCTCGCAAAAAATATCCAGTAAAATAGTAAACTAGTAATAAGATTACTTATATAAGTATACTATTAATAATATTTCCTTATCATATTTTATTTGAAGTTTGTCTGTTAAGAAAATATGTCGATATATTTATGCTTTCAAGAATTTCATAAATGTAGAATTTATCACATTCATCCTATTGTGAATATATTTCACAATTGGAGGAATGTGATTAAATGAATTATTTTCTTTAAACTATTTTACAATATCAGACAGATATAAATAGAATTTCATTGTGTTTAACACAAACGAAACAAATTATATATTGAATATTTATTAATAGATTTAATAACTGAAATTCCCCCGTTTTACTGATAAAATAATTAACAATGTATATTAGAAACTTAATTGTTATTTTTAATTGTAGTTTTCAATTTTGAAGCATAAATAATTGCTTTAAGAACACAGCAATCATTGTTTACTGAAAAAAAATTAAAATTAATCATTGTTGAAATTGTAATGATGAATAACAATTAAAAAATATTTATTTTTGTGATTTCACTCCACCTGAAAGAACTGTAAAAATTGTAAAACGAAAAAAATACCTAACTTTTAATTAAAATTTATTTTGTTTCTCTAAGGAATCACAGTTTCATATATTGCAGATGAGATATCTTCGAAAAATAACTAATATAGTTGAAGGAAAAAATTCTTGAATATATTCTAGTTTCAAACGTGTTATTTATGATAATTAAATGTAAGTAAGTTCAATTTTGTATTTAATGAGATCTTATTTAGCATTTAATATTAGAATATTTCTGATATTATATAATGAAAAATCTTACTGTCTAAAGTACTTTAATATTTAAATTTCAAAGATTTATGTTTATTTAATACTGAGATAAAATTCAACTAACTTCCTGAGAGAAACCTAATTAAATATATTAGTGCAAATACGTGGTATCATATATTTAATCCTCTTTACTCAAAATTATTGCACATTTGTCATACATTTAGTCATAAATAGCACTTAGATTTTTCATAGTTGGTACAAAGAATTAAGGAATAAATGTTTCGATGACTAAGGAAAGTTCTTTGATGTGCTTAGCTTATATAAGTGGGAAATATGAGCTTTTCTAATATGAACACGATTTATGGAATGATTAACTGAAGTAATAACCCAACTTGAATTTCGAGTGTCAATTTAACTGTACATTAACTATTGGTATATTTGCAACCGTTAAAACTTGAAATCTGTTATTTTATAAAATATAACTTGATATTTCATGAAATATCTAGACAAGTCAATTAAAGTGCATAAAATTATGGAATTCTATAATTTAACTAGGAATTCTCCAGAATAATGATTAGTTGATCATCAAAATATGAAATATAGCACTGGAAAATACTTTATATACCGATTCCAGCTGCTTTTAATTAATTTTAAACTGCTAATAGGAGCATAGCAATGAACTGTGTCTATACACACTTCACCCAATTGCTTTTAGATGTAGAATTAATTTTGCATTTAGCGTTAACATTTTACATTTTGGATTATTAACACTTGTTTTTCTTATTATTTATCAATTAATCCTCTGCAATTGGAATGAAATGTATTTTCCGAGCGAAGTTAACTATTTATGAACAATTAATTTATAAAAAAACTGTCAAATTGTTTAATTTTCTCTTCAACTCTCTGTCATTTATATATTAATTATTTTATACAATAAGCAGATAAAGTATGAAGGTTTCTTAAATTATATACTTTAACTCACTGGGCTAGTTATTTTATGAAATATGTAGATATTCTATAAATAACTGAATTATACACATTTGAGATTTTTTGACGACTATTCGAAATTGGGGTAAAATATTAGAATTCATTCTAGAATTGTAGTATTGCGAGACAAGATCTTGGTTTTATTTTAATAGACAATAATGTAAGTTATTATATATCTGCTAGCGATAGTGACTAAATAAAGATTAAAACACTGGGTTAAATTGCGTTTTATGTCCCCTACTTCGCCAACTCGTGAATTTGACGCTCTTTTCGCGCATGCTCATTAATTACTCTTTTGTTTTAGCCTTTTCATTGGTCACTTAGTAAGTTTCACTTTGAAACAGCGGTAGAATTTTCGCCATTTCATCGGCGATATTAAAAACGCGCCAAGTAGGGGACCTAAAGCACATTTTCATTCACATTTGAATTCAAGTTGGAAAAGGTCGTGTCCTGAAGAAAGGAGTTTTTAAATTTGCTCTTCATAAAGAAATACACTTTCAATCTAATATTTTGAATGTGAAAATTAGATATGAATTTTAAGATAAAGAAATCTATAAAAACATTGAAATTATCGCTTTTCCTGATGAAAAAGTTTCTCTCATTATTTATAATAATTTAAGTAACTCTCCGGATTCCGTTTTCCTGTAGCATATTATCTGGATTTCTAAATAGATTATAAGTTTTTATTGCCATCTGTTTGACGACTCTTCCGAAATAAGTGGAGAAGACTTGAATTGTTTTTACCAATTTACGTAGTCTTATTAAATTATAAGCTATTAAATGTGACGTATCTGAAAATGAAAAAGTATAATTACTGGTATTTTTATTTAATTCCCTGATATAAATTTGTTAATAAAAATGAACTTCATGGAGGTGTATAAGCTTTTCTATAGAATTTAAAAACAATTTATTATTTACACTTCAGTGTTTAGAATTAAAAATAAATTTTGGCTAACAAATTTGTTTGCTTTAGAAGATAAATATAAGTATCTAAAAGAACTTATGAACTTAACAAGTTCTAGCTAAATTTCTATTATTAATGTGCGTCTGGATATTTTCCAAGAAACTTTTTTAAGAAATGAAGGAAAAGAAACTAATAAATTAATTAAATTTATAAAATTATATGATAATATATTATGCATAGTGAATATAACACTTTATTTTACAGAGTAGAATATATAATATTATTTATTGATATAAGTCATGTAAAAAAGAGAAAAAATATTGAAAAGTAATTTTCCCAGAAAAACAATATAGAAATAATTGGAAACTGGAAGAATTCAAATCATCGCGTAACGCATAAAAATTAATTACCTGAAAATTAAAGAAATGAAACAAGAACATGTTATACAAATATTAAAAAGCATTAAAATCAATAAAAATGAATTCAAAACTATTGAACACAAAAACGGGATAAAAATATCAAGAGAACAAAAAATCAAATATTTAAGTTCTTCAATATGTATATATATATATAATCTACTTATTTTAATTACTAAAAAAATAATGTAGTTTTTTACCCGTTCAATGAAATTCAAATATTTCCATATCACATTTGAATGAAATAATGATAATCACATTTGAATGAACGAAATAATTTTAAATTATTGCTTTTTTAACATGTAAATGTTTAAAAAGTAATAATTTAAAAACACATGGAAGGTAAATTTGATTAGATAGGTATCACTTTTGAGAAAGAAATTGATTTAATTTTACTTTTTAGAAGAGGAAAAGGATAACATTATTTTAGGCATATTTTACATGTAAAAATACATAACATACCTCACTACAATGAGACTTTAGGAAATTGGAAACAAGGAAGAAGGAAATCAAAAAATAAAAGCAAAAGAAACTGAGTGTAATTTAAATTTTAGATATACTTTACCTTATGCAAGGGAACTGGATTATAACTACATCAGAACTGAAGGAAACTATAAATCTGGAAAAAATTAAAAATACAAACAAAAGAAGGAAAAGGTTGGATATTATTTTAAGATTTTTTCACCTGTACAAATTGGATATAGAAAAATGAAAGAAACTAAGAAAAAAAAAGATACAAAGATAAACGATACTAAAAAAAGGATACTTGAATAATACAAAAAAGGGATAGGAATGATATCACTTTATACTAGCCAAAGTTTATTTTTAAAGACACATTGGGTGCATTATTACAACAAAATTGAAAATAACTTAAATAAAAAAAAATGAAAAAAATAAAAGTGTACAATAGGGTAAAGAAAAGGTGTTTCATTATTTAAATTTGATTTTACCTGTTTACTTTGTTTGATTATACCTAAAAAACTATGTGATTCTGCATCAGATTAAAATAAATTAAAGAAGAAAAATATATGATCAAATATAGAAAGGGGTGTTTCATTGTTTTAGGTATACTAGATACATTGTTACAGCGACAACAAGAATACCAATAAGAAATTACTATAAGAATTGAAACTACAGTTAAAACTACACCAGAATTGAATAAAACTGAAAATAAAGAAGAAAAAGAAGAGAACAAAGGAATAATAATCTAACACATTATTTTAGGTATAGTTTACCTACACTTGAATATTAGATCTATTTACTACATCAAAGCTGAAAAATACTAAATATAAAAATACAAACAAAAAGAGGAAGGGGTAGCATTTGTAAGGTTTATTTTACCTATCTAATATACTAGATGTACTTCAAAATTGAAAAATGTAAAGGAAGAAATAGTTTTACAAACAAGGAGATGCAGGGGTGTAATTAATTTAAAGTATATTGTATCAGTATAAGTATATATTATATTACAAAGATAACTGGATATATTACTTCATCACAATTGAAGAAAACTTAAAGTTTGGAAGAAATAAATACAATCAAATGGAGAAAGGGGTGGCATATTATTTTAGGCATATTTTACTTATGCAAAATAAAAGATGAATTACTACATTGTGGCTGAAATCATGAAGTACAATACTATAAACAAGGGGAGAAAAGGGTGGCACATTATTTCAGGTAGATTTTATGTATGCAAAATAAATATAGATGTAATACAACATCAGGACTAAAAATGAAATGAAATAATAAAATAAAAAAAATATAAACAAGGGAATTAAGTTGAAGCACATATTTTAGTCATATTTTACCTATATAAAGAAATCTGACTGTATTACTAAATCAGGACTAAAAATGAAATAAAAAAAACTAAAACAAAATAAATAAACAAAGCATTAAGAAGGAAGGAGAGGCACATTATTTTAGGCACATTTTAACTATCACAAGTGAAAAAAACTAAATGGAAGACAGAAAATGTTACAAAAAAGGGGAAGAAAGGGTGGCAATCACATTAGATATATTTAACCTATACAAAGAAAACTGGATGTAATACTAGAACATAAATGAAAGAAAACTAATAGAAAGAAGGAAATACAAACAGGGGAGGAAGGGGAGGCACGTTATTTTTAGGCACATTATTTAGGTATACGTTACTTATGCAGAAAACTAGATGCATTACTACATCAGAAGAAAGCAAAAAGATGATAGTATAAACAAGGGGAAGCAGTTACGGCACAATATTTTAGGTATATTTTATCCATACCAAAACATTTATGTATTGCTACATCAGAAATAAATGAAAGTAAAAAGAATGAGAATTAATACAATCAAGGGGAGAAAATATAATAAAGAGGACAATAAGAATTGGTTTGAACAAATAATATTTTAATAAATAAAGAAACCAAAGCTCCTTAATTCTTAACAAAAAGTCAGAATGAAATCTCATTGAATGGATTTTGAAAGAATACCTCTATGTTTCTACTGCAGTTTCTTGATGAACATAGTGAAAAATTCATTTTGCTGAATTTGTATTAATTTTGAAAATCAATAGAACACACACACACATTAATGAAGCTGTAAAGTACTACCTTTAAAATTCATTAATATTTATGTAAAATTCCTGATATATTTTCTTTTCAAATAAATGTTGCTTGTTTATTAATTTTGTGCTTTTTTATGTAATTAATTAAATTTTAAGAAAATTTCTTTGATGCGTCATTAAAACAACATATATTTCTAACAACATATGATACTTATTGATGATGTAAATAAATAGTTATTAAGGAAAGAGAATTATCAGCTGAATCTTATTAATAAATATAAGAAGGAATAATTGATTATTTTATAAAGTATTAAATAAGTGTCCATTATACAATTTTAATTTCAAATAAATTCATAAAAATGATGATGCTGCATTTTCCCTTGTACTTTATTTCTTGATTATTTGCTTAATTAAATGTTTACTGGTAATAATATTCCTTTCTAATTCTATATTTTCTTAAAGTGAAAAATGTGTAATACATTATGTTGTTTAGTTTTCTACTCTTAATTTCTTTTTTAATTTCAGAAGAAGATGTCCCTATTTTTACTCTAGAATTCATCGTCTTTTTTTATGAGTTCATCTGTTTTTTTTTAATTTCAGGATTCTAATCCTCTTAAATGATTCGAAAATACATATATTGTTTCAATAAAATGTTTCATTTACTTGATCACCATTTAGTTTCTTATCAAAACATCTCCGTTTTCCTTGAAAAGTAATTTTAATAATTGTAAGCAGCAAACAACATGACTTTTTTAATTTAAAAGAAATATTGAAAGAAATAGTTTAAAATAAAATTCCAAATAAAATTTTTGAGAAAAAAGTGGTTTATACACATATGCATGTTTTTGAAAGGATACTTACTTTATATATGCAAAGGAAATTTATATATGTGAATTATTTTAAAAAAGGAAAAAAACATTTAAAACTAAAAAAAACACAGAGATTATATGATAAATTGATGAAGAATTTAAGAAGATTTTCTCTGTTGCTTGAAACAAATCAATAACATAAAAATATAAAATCATATTGCTGTACAAAATCATAATTTGAAATTAGTGAGAACATTAAATAACTATTTAGAAGTGTGCGTTATCTTTTTTCATACAACTTATCCTTTCTTATTGTAACATAAGTCCAACACAAAAAAATGACATTTCTTTTAAAAAAAATTGTGCAGGAAGGGGATTAAAATGTTGTTTTGTGATAAATGTCTGTCCTGGTGATTTGTAAGAGGTTAAATACAACAGATGTATACAAAAGGAACTATAGATGAGAAATATTATCTACAAATAGGCGAAAAGCACAAAAGACGATAATAATAAGACTGGAAATCATATTTCATGAAAATGCTCTCACATTTATATGAATGGTTGCGTGACCAACTCTATATGATTGAACCAGCTGAGATTATTTCTATTTTTTGTCTATCAGTAGAAAACATTTGTGCACTTTAAATTTGTTTTTTAAGAAACCTGTTTTAAAAATTGTCAAGACTAATTTATCAATGACAATAATATATCATCTAAATAATGGAATTCTTACGGAAAAAAAATAAAAGATATTTTTGAATGTCAAACTGATATATTTGACAGTTTTTCTCTTTTAATGAGTATCTGAATTAAGATATTTTATTTCACTAAAACAAAGGTTATTTTCTACACTCAGATAAGATTACCTTTAAATGGATCATAAGTAAATAAATAAATTTATTTGAAATGTATATATTTTACTAAGATAGAAGCATCTGTCTATATATATATAGTTGAATAAGTTACAGAAAAGAAATTGACTTATGAATTTAAAGATATGATAAAGAATTCAAACTGACATTTTTATTAAAAGTATAATGCAAATGAACATTTTTACATAAAATTTCTTAACTATACAAACTTTACCAATTTAATCCATTTTTCCTTAAAGTTCTCTTTTGAAATTTCCTTTTTCATGAGATAGAATCTATGAAGTAAGGAATTATCATTACTCAATTTAAAGATTGCAATGCTTATGATAGTTATCCTACACTCAATATAATGAAATTACGGAACTACTTGATAAAGATAAACTTGTTATATATTTACTAGTTAGGTGCATTTATATAACTATTTATCTTATCTAATATCATTCATTTCTATTTAATAAATCAGCTTACTTAAGTAAATAGCATTTATTCAGTAAATTATTTTTTATGCTAAAAGTGATTTAAACGAGAACTAAAAAAAAATTTAATTATTCATTTGTCTTTGAGAATATAAATACCAAATACTGATGTTCAAACAAAAATGCTTATACTGTGTCATTTTATACTTTATCATACTGTAATATATCAATTAAAAGTAGAACAAATTATCGTGATAGGGATGCTTTTATCTATTTATGTGAGAATAAGAATGAGAAATTTCGCTGTAGAAATCAATTAAATAAAAGACTTTTCTGACAAAAATAATCTTCTCTAGTATAATGAACAAAGTCTTTATCTAGTATCGAAAATTCATCTAACTCAAGTTGAACATTAAACCAACTAAAATAAATGTTCAAAGATTTGCTTGATTTCTATAGCTCTTATAGTTTTTTTCAGTTAAAATCTTCACACAACATGCGTTATAATATTCTCAATACTTATTTTGTATACTTTAAATTTAGAACATATACATTATTTAGTTTTTTTATAACAATAAACATTATAAAGAAAAATTTATTATCATAAGCAGTATATGAAATTATCATAATAGAATAATGTTAAATAAAGTTGGCTAATATAATCAAATGTAAATTTTTTCATGAATATAGTATGCAGTTTGGTAATAATATTTAAATAAAAAAATGATATAATTTAAAGAAAACATTTTCACCAATTTTTAACTAGGATAAATCGAAATAAATGCACAAAATTAAATTTATGTTAAAAATTAAATTTTTATAATTGCCACTAATATATTTGACATTGAGACTGAAAATATGTATTTATTTTTAATAACCTTTGATAATTAATAATTTGCATTTAAGTTTTTAATAGCATTTTTTTAGAATTCCTCATAAATATGAATATATTTAATTGATAAAAACATACAATATTTAAGAAAATAATGCTAACTCATACCCCATTGTATCACAAAATGAAATAAGCAAGAAACACAACTAAACGTCAGCGAGTACCATATTCATCTTAGAATATCGATTATGAAACATGTATATGCGATGTCAATTTACAAATACAAGCTTTTATGTTATTTCTTCTCTTGAAATCTTATATTTCAAGTAAAGTTCGATTCGGGAAATTAATATTAAAACAGACATGTCATGAAATGAGAAGCCAAAAATCTTACTTTGGGTTATTTTCATATCGAAGAAAAGTAATTTCAAAAATTGTGCAGAATCGTAGAAATGTGATAAAAAAAATTGAAGTAAAAGTATTGAAAAAATAAAACTGAGTCCTTTGATCTTCAGCCAAAACTAGAGATGATGTTGAGAGCTTCGATCTGTGTATTCGGATGACAATTCAACTCTAAAAGAGAAAATTAAAAATAAAGTTGTTTGTGTTTAGCTTGAAATGAGTTCAAACGGAATACAAGAGAAGGTAAGTTAATGTCTTCCACAATTGAGATTGCGAAAAGCAATAAATCTTTCAACTGTCAGGTATTTTAACAATAGATATCTTTTTAATATTGCTTTTGGACTATTTAAAGAAATGTGATTTTTTATTTAAAAATAGAATATCAAATACATGCTTTGCGTTTATACATTAATTTTATTAATGTGTATTATAAAAATCTCACTCGTTGCACTTAATCTAAGGAATATTTTTGCTAAATTTTCTGTATAAAAAAAAGTTTGCGCACGTTTAGAACTTAGAAAACATTTTCAGGGAAAAAAGTTATTTAGATTATAATATATATATATATATATATATATATATATATATATATATATATTCCACATATTAAATGAAATCATATATATCGATTTATTTGAATATTTTATTTAAATATTTCATTCTTGACTAGTTTGAAAATTAAATGAAACTAATAACTTACAAAATATATTTTGTTCAGCATGCACAATTCCATACACCACATTGATTTACATATTTTGAATATAATTTTATAGTAGTAAATTCATAGGATTTTTACTCGTAGACAGGCAAAGAAACTAGGAAATTTTCTCGAAGTCTACTTCCATACATGTCAATACAATATATAGGAATATAATGGCCGCCTACTCTGTCTAGTGGTTAGCATGCCTGAATGCGGATAAGGAGGTCTGGATTCGAATCCCGGGTCAGGCATGGATTTACTTTCTCTCTCTCTATCCTATCTTTGTCCTTTCCTTGTATAAATGGAGTATTAATGGTTGCCTACTCTATATAAACGGATACCTATAGCATGTATGTTCAGGGGTCACATCAGTCTTCGACTCTTTGGTTCCTCTCCAAAAAAAGAAGCTGCATACTGTCCTATGCCAGATCTTCTGGACCTGGTGTGGGCTTTCCTGCACCAGGGAAATAAGCAAGAGGAATATGATGTCCATTTTCTGTGGTTGAATTGTGACTTAAAACGTGATTTCATTATATGGCCGTTAGGAAAATTCTCAATTATCTTTTATGATATATAATTATGTCTCAAAATTAAAATTTGTTCCGAAAGTTCTATCCAGTGTATTCCGTTTAGTATTAAAATTGCAACATCAAGAAAGGGTGTTAAAAATCAGAAAAATGTGTGTGTCTGGAAACAAAAGATATTAATGAATGATTAAAATTTTTATATTGATCTAAAGCTTATTTTTGGAATATTTAGTAATAAATCGATGGTTGTATAAGCATGTTACTGTAAATCAAAATTAAACATAATTTACAGTATATTTTATAGGTATAATTTGTATAAAGTCGATAAAAATTTGAATATACCTCCACACACATAATGGGAAAACATGGATTTAGATTAATCTAAAACATAGGAATTAGCACTTAAAATTTTAATTAGCTTAATTAATGCAGGATTAAAATACAGAATTTGAAGGTATTATTTCTAGTTGAAAGTTCTGATCGTATCAGTTTTTCTGTGCACACTAAAAATCAACGAATATGGTAAGCTTCCCAGTTTCGATTTGTAATCATAGCTGAAAATGAATGTTTTTCCTAAAATTATACCCAATATATGTTGCTCACCATTGAAACTGAGAAATTAACAATGCACATTTAGAATCAAGAAGCTTAATATAGGTCTGTAAGTAAAGATATAAATTTTCAATAATAATTTCATATCAAGCAAAAATTTATTTGTGAAGATTTCACTGATTAAGTGGTAGTTCTTGAATCGTGTTTTACCAGTTTTAACTCAAACATGAATTGTTGTGTATTTTGTATATTCAACATGTTTCTACATTTAAATTCTGAAACATATTCATCCACATGCTGTGTGTTTTTGAATCTGTCAAAACTTGTCTTGGCTCAGTCAAACAACTAAAATTTCTCTTATTATATTCAAAATAATTTCGTTAATTGTTTGAGTGAAGCCCATTTTCATGACATTTCAAGTAACAGAAAATAATTATTTTGTCAGATCTATTTCTGTGACACTTTAAGAGTTAAAGAGTGTGGAATATTTTACTATATTTACTGATCACATCGCCGCCCTATAATTTCCCTTTTATGATCGCATTCAATATGATTAAAAGCAGCATAGGATAGAAACAAATTATGCTTCAAAAAATCATGAAAGATAAAGCAGTGGATATATCCTTGTGAAAAATAACATATAATAAAATTGTTCACAGTAGAATCTGCAAGCACAAAGATATCTATCATTATATACTAGATAAAAGTATATATTTAGTTTATTTATAAAACTGTTTCATACCATTTAAATAAATAATAAGAAAGGATTTTATCACTTTTAACTCAAAGACGAATTATTTTTTTTTGTTCATTTAACATCTAGCGTCTGCCGCCCAACATGTCTAGTTTTTAGCATAGCTGACTGCGGATGGGGGAGGACCTGGGTTCGAATCTCGGCTAGGGCATGGATGTACTTTCTTTTCCTTTGTGTTTCTTGTCCTTTCCTCTGATGATGAATGTGGCCCACCCTATAAACAGGTTTGTCGTGGTGTGACGTGGGAAGTGCTACTCGCCTCCGTGATTTGGTTCAAAGGTGCCCACCAGGTAATGAGAATAAGATTCCGGCCTTGTTGTGGCTAAAATAGAGTTAATCACCCAAGTGCCCACCATTGGAAAAAAAACATCTAGAGTCAGTTGAACCTATATCACCATTAAAAATGTTTTTAAGGCAAAATGTCATCATCATTTATAATCAGAATGCATAAATGTTTGCAATATATTTGTTTGTCATCAAATGTTTGTAACTCCTAAATATTTGCTATTAATTGAATTCTTTTGTGAAATAATTTCACTGCTGAACAGTATATGCTTTAGAAATATGGAATATTGAATTAAACTGAGTAATTATCTATACACTATCCTTTCATTACTTGAATAATGAAATTTTAAGTATGAAGTTTTGAAATGTATATGACTAAATATTTTTCTACGTCATAAGATTAACATCATTATCACACATTTCCTTAAAAGCGAAATAGTAATTCTTTGAAAATATTTTAAGTTTTTATTAAATTAGATTATTTTGCCGATGTTTGAATATGCTATCCAACTAAGAGTATTTGATGAATATTTAATTGATTTGAAATTTAAAAATATATTTGTGAACATTTCTTCTTTTTATTCTAAAAATATCTGCAAAATTTCTTTCAAATTTTACTAAGAATGAATAAATTATTTTCTAAGTATTAAAAAGAAATTATTTATATACATTTTGGTAAAATGAATGCTTAAGTAGAAATATTTCAAAAGTCTATTCCATTGATAATCCATTTTAAATTTGTGAATTTTAATTTAACTGAATCTGATATTTTTATTATTGAAAGCACAAGTAATTTTTCATGCATATTGCATATTGAAAATTTTGATATATATTTGTTTACTTGTTTTAATGTATTCATTAAAATAACACATTAAATTTTAGTATTTATCTTTAAAAGAGAACGAATTTTAAAAAAAATTACAGTAATTTGGTAATAGTTAATTATGATGGAAAAATAAAATATTTAATTAATTAACAAATTACTTTTTGTCGAGAATGAAAGATCATTCTGTAATTTATGAATATACATATTTTTTTTAACTTTTTAATTCTAAAATATGTATAAATGTGATGGTGCAAAATATTTACTATTTATATTATATTTAAGTTTGGGAAAAAATTTTATGTAGAATGTTTTTAAATTTTCTTCTTACTTTTATGCTTTTTAAAAGATACAATATTTTATAAATTAATAATGAATTTCTTTAATTATGTAATATATTTTTTTTATGAAAAATTGTTATTTTTAAAGTAATTTGCCATTACTTTACATTATTTAATTAATCTCGAAAATAATGTTATTAAAATTGAAAAATAAGTTCTTGTAAAAAAGATCATTACTTAAAATCCATTATTAAAATTCAATTCTTTAAGACAAACTCTCTAAAGTATGTGGTAAGGAATTCAATAAAATTCCTTTGTACATACTTTTGCACATGCACATCATTGAATTTTAACACAAAATCAAGAAAAATTCCGGATTTTCTTCAAATGACTTTAACATACTTAAAAAAAAAACATATTTTGGTGCTGAGATTATAAAAATCTATTATTTGTTTTCAAGCTCAAATCGTTTTTTAATTTTTTTACTGTATTGAAAGAGCTGAAGTTATAATGTAAACATAATTTTCTATTAAAAAATTTCTTTTAATATATGAAAATATGACGCAAGCATAGAATTTTATTCAATGCAATGCTGAAAGTTATCAGAACAACGTCAATATAATGAAAGATTATTTTTCTGAACAATTATATTTAACACGTCAACAAACAAAAAATATATAGATTCAAAATATTTAGACTTTTAAATTACTATGAAAGAAAACAGTAGGAAAATGGCATATATTAAATATTAAGATCCAAAAAGTTTCGTTTTTACAGACAAGGTCATATTTAATATAAACAAGCTATTTATAATGAGAATAAAATGTCACAAACCATTTTTGTATGGATCGCACGTAAAAAATTATATCTGATAAGCAGTAGCAGTTGAAAATATTATTGTATGATCAGCAATTTGCGTACATTATTATTAAATATAAAAAGGAAGGAAAACATTTTGGTTTATAAAAATAATGAATTATTAAATGGTATTGTATTTGAGAAAAATGTCCTTTTTCTTCAATTTCTAAAGATGAACTGAAATTTCAATCTAGAAATTATTAAACTCTACTTTAGCTCAATAGCTTATTAAATTCTACATTGTCATGTAAAATTAAAAATCAAAGTAGAACAGATTTGTTATGTAGATCATTAACTTCTACCTAATAAAAAGGCAACATCTTTCACAAAAAATTCTCTAAAATATTTTGATTCAATGGAAATTCGTATTACTGTATTTTATAAATAAGATTGATTTTGAACAGCATGTTATAAGTAACATATTATTTTTGTGGGTGGTAAAAAATGTCATTGAGAATTAAGTATCGAAAAATATAGGATGATTAAAAATGATAAATATTTAAAAATATAATATTTTACACATTGTTTGTTAACTATATGTAGAATATTTAAATATCTGTCTTTAAGAGGATTTAGAGTTAATAAAGTAATATTAAGTAGTTTATACACACTCATGTTAATCAAATTTAAATGTGAACAATCCCTCAATGAGTTGTTTAAAAATTACTAAAAACTTTCCCTTTATGATTTACATGCAAATACAAAATAAAAGTATTTAAATTTTCTCTTCATATAAATAAAAAATCTAGTATTTGTTTTCAAATATCAGTGTCAAAATGTAGACCATGCGGCAAACACACAAATGTCGGTTAAACATACAATCTTTTATTTTTAAGCAGTAAACACATTCCAGGAATTTTTAGAATACGAAGTTCAGAAGAATCACTGTGCTAAGATATATGTCAAATGTATTTGATAAAAAAAGTGATAAAATTTTTATATTATAATCTAATTTAATATTTGCAAATCTTTTAAAATTATTAAGGAACACACACACACACACACACACACACACACACACACACACACACACACACACACACACACA
>JAPDSC010111258.1:43150-61936 GCA_026290005.1 Latrodectus geometricus | reverse complement strand
ACACACACACACACACACACACACACACACACACACACACACACACATATATATATATATATATATATATATATATATTTGTGTGTATGTACAAAAAAAGCATATAAATCATTCATAGGGATTAGCCTTATTAATTTGTATTAATAAAAAAAATAAAAAATAAGATAAAGAATACCTTCTTAGTTCAAGAAGTATATAATATTACATACATAAATCGATAAGTATATAAAAGTTACTATACATACATGATATATTTTGCATACATACATATATATTTATCTTAAAAATTTTATATTAATATATATATAATTTGTATATATTAATAAAATCTTACAGTTAATGAATGTTTTCATAGCTTCTCTTTTTAAGAAAGTAATATCTGTTTAATTGGAAATGTTTTTTTCTTTTGTTCTCTACATTGTGTATTTTGTATAAGATACATATAAAATTATGAATATTATATATGGCATTTTAGTTTTAAATTCAAAAATTATAGAAAGTAAATTATATGAAAATTACAGTTTTAGATGTTATATTTTAAAAACATGCTAATATTTTTAATCCAGCCGTTTTTCTAATCAAGACATAAAGAATAAAAAACATGTGTCTTACTTAGGTGTAATCAAATCTCTGAAAGTTATTGTAAGTGGCTGTGTAACGAATAATTTAATATACTTTTTTTAATCTTGCATTACAATAGAGTTGATATAAGCATTTGATAAACTATTATTATTTAAGCAGTTTTACAGATGTGTTAATGAATACTTTATTCATTCAAAAAGAGGATTCAACTCATTTAGAATTGGTTAGATTAATTCCACTGCCATGGACCATTCTTTTAAATAGAGACAGGATTCAATATAAAGACTGTTAAATCATCACTTTGTATAGTAGATTGTTTTACATTATTGTTTAAAATTAATCTATTAATAAATGAGTTAATTTTTATGATATAGAGTGATATATCTTCAGATAGTTTTCATTGCTTTAATATCCAGTATTTTAAATAAACTATTTAGTAAATTATAGCTAACAGAATTTATGTTTAATTTCATATTTATTTTAAATTACAATGATTTGGAAAAGAAGAAGGCTAAAAATACGAGACTTTTAATAAAATCAGAAAGAATTTTAGAATAATTGATAGATTAAAATTTATAGGTATAACTTTCTACTTGACTAATGATGATGATGTTCCAGAGTTGTAGAATCTATCTTACAAGTTACCTTATCCGTGATCAGCTTGCAGGTTGATATTTAGCAACAAAATTGAGATAACAAACACCAAACACCTAAAAGAATTATGAAACACTAGTTGTGGTATTTAAAGTAGCCTTGGAGAATGACATATTTAAATGTTTGTTTTCAGTAAGTGGGGTTTACCTAATATACTTTAATTGAGATTAAGAATACTCACTGCTAAACGTTAAAAACGTCACAAATAGTCAGTTTACAATCCCTTAGTCCCAAGTAATGTGAAAGTATCCATTAACTATATATTATTTGTGAATGATAAAGAGTTATGTTAAATTGAATTACTGCAGGATTTTAGACTATACATTATGTAATTCAAAGTACTAAATTAAAGAAAATATGTGAAATCGTGACTGTAAAAAGCGTAAATTAGAAAGATATTTTCTAAATGTTCAGCATAGTCTTGGCACAATTTTTCTTAAAATGATTTCAAAAACTATCAATTTGTATATTATGCTGCCTTCTAAAACAATGCATCACATGATATTTATCATTAGATAATTATTGAGATACGCGATGTTCTCGCTATCTACTGAATTATAAATCCGATTACATCAATCTTCTTCAAAAACTTATCTAGTCATATAATAAGTTACAACTTATTAAAGCCTAGCAGTTTTACCTTAAAACTTTCGTCTTTTATGTATATTTTGCCTTTATATCTATTTATCTAAAATTCAGTTCAAATTTAATTTTCCCTATATAAGAATATAAACTGATAGGGGATTTCTAAGAGCTAAATCAATTAGATACTTTTTAGGCTTATAACCATTAACAGTTCATTAAATTTAAGGTCCTTTTTTTAAGCAATTTTATTTTGCTGACACAAAATTTAACTTTTAAGAAAGTACAAACTTTAAAAATATGAAAATTGCAATAATTTTATTTGATTATATTAATGCAAAATGTAATAATTTTTAAGTTAAAAAAAGAAAAAATTATTATATAATTTTGATTTAAAAGGGAAATTATTATATTAAAATTTAAAAAAAAGTATGTCATAAGGCAGTACAATAATACATTTTCTTTTGGTAATAAGTTTTTTCATTAGAAAAAGGTAAAAATCCTGGTCAAAATAAAAATTTAAATATATGCCTCTTACTCTTTCGAATAATATTGATAGTAAAATACGTTAATATATAATATTAATTTATATCTAATGGAGCATTCTTCAAATTTAAAGTAATTATTAATACATTTTTAAAGTTTCATAGTATTTTGTATTTTTTTAAAAATTTTATTCTGATTAAATTTTAGTTTGTGTTTTTTTTTTATGCATACTCTTTTCAAAATTTTATTTTTACTCATTTCATACAGAATAAAAAGTAACAGTTACATACAATTATTTTCATTTTACGCTTGAATATTAAGCTTGATATTTAAATTGCTTAATTCATAACTTAAATCATTCGAAAAAGTAAAGTTACTTCTTATGACATTTGGAAGTTTTCTTACATGATATTATAAAACTTTTAAGGAATATACATAACAATTATAATTTTATTTGTATTTCAGAATTAAATTTTTTGAAAAGTATTAATTGTTTGCATAATATACTATTTTCATCCTTTCAATTTATTATTTATGTAGTTGTTTCTAAATCAACTTCAAATAATAGTAGTTATGCATCATTAAAATGAAGAATAAATATGTACTTTATGATACTTTGATTTTTGGAAAAAAAAATATATATGGCGTTTTCTTTCTGTTGGTAGTGAGTCAAGTTTAATATAATTCTATAGATTACTCTTATGAAATATTATATAATTTTTTGAATTACTTTTATCTTTTGTATTGATATAAAATATGTAAATAAAGTGTAAATTTTATTCTAAATATATAGTAATAACGATGATAGGAAAATAACACAAATTAATGAATATTCTTACAAGTACTAAAAATATACTTAGACATAGAAAATTAAGTTTTCAAGCTTACAAAATCTAATAATTGTTTACAGTAAAAATAAATATTTTTGTAGTTTCAAAATAAGTTTTAAAATATAAATCTCTATTAGAATTTTCAGAAATTTTGAGAAAAATTAGAAAGTGAAATTTGTAGGCGAGAAAGTAAATAATATTGTTAAAACTTTTTTCATTAAGATTTATTCTGAGAAGATAAAATAAAAAATTAAGTTTATGTAATATTTAAATTAAATAACTAAAGTATAAAATAAAAACGTTTATGCGCTTGTATAAAATAATATTACAAAAAATAAATCAATGCTGTATCTTATTGTAAAATCATATAAAAATTGAAAAATGGTATTAACATTTAAGAATTCAATGGGACGTTAAAATTTACAAAGTAAACAATAATGAGATTTTTAGAAAAATACTCGTATATGCATAAATGAAATAGTTAGAAGTGTTAGAAATAAGACTGACGATTACAATATCAAGCAATATTTTTGATTTTTACATTATGTTTGCTTATAAAATATTTACCATAAAACGTAAAGATAATTGTTTTTAATTTTGTATAAAATGAAAATATTTGTTCTCATAAATATTTTCCTATTCTATTTAGATTTGAACAAACATTATTCTGAGGAACTTGCAAGAACTATCAGGAAATACAGTTAAAAAGTATTAAAATGAATTTTAGTAGTTGTAGTTATATCAATATTGCTTAGAGAATCATAATTTAGACTATTTACTCAAAGTATTAAATAGAAAGATACAATTACATTTTGAAATTGACTTTGATTTTGTTTTTAAAAACAATGAACTGCGAGGTATTTCTTATTCTCTTAGAAGATTATCAAGTTATGAAAATGGGAGTGTAAAGCTAATATTTACTTTGAAGTTCAAATATAGTATAAGATTTACATATTATTTAGTGATAAAAGCAATTAATACCACGCATTCTTGAAACCAATTTTATCAAACTAACAGAAAATATACTAATACGAGGTTTTCTATGGATTGATAGTAACAAGAATAGCTGAATTTGGCTGAATTGGAGAAATTTTAATCGAATTTTTTATTTAATTCTTGGTTGAATAAAATACATTAGCATTTTATAGTTTATTTAATAAATAATGTAAATTAGCGTATAATATAACAATCAAGAATATTCATTAGCATGTAATATATTAGCAATTTCTTGATGTCATAAGAAAAATCATTTTATTGTTAAAATCTCCCTCGAATAATAGACAAAATGTGAATTTACCCAAATGTTCTTTGTAAAAATGTTTAAAAAAGTATATTTCTTCTACGTATTTCAACAATTCCAATACTCTCAAAAATATTAATATGAAGTATAAATATATGTTACTTGTTGAAATACTTTATACATTATATAGTGTAGAGTAATTATAGCAATAAATGAAAATTTCTTATTCTTTATAAGTTAATTATTTATTGCATTTTTAATTATAGAAAATGATTTGAATTCATATATAGGGAATTATTTTACAGATTCTTAAACTTAGTTATGAATCTACAACTAATTAAATAATGCTTCCAGCAAAATCATAGTCAACTTCAGAAATTAGTAGTAAAGAATTATGTAAATATCCATAATTTTGGTCACAAGTGTATACAGAAAATTAAATCAACATCTTTTAAATTATATAAATTCTAAAAGTAATCAGTACGTTGTAATTATGTCTGATATTTTTACGATATTAATATTAGTTTGGGGAAAAAGTACTCCATTATTTTTTCGGTAGACGTCTGTAGTGATCGATATCTCGTGAGGTATCTATAAAACAATTTCAGATTTATGCTCGTTAGGAAGGTGACATTTGACACTAAAATATCCTCTTGCGGTTTTTTGTTTGATTAATCCAGTTACGAGTACAAGGTTTTAAAAATGGAAGACAACAAACAGAAAATTCGATACATTTTCGTTTTTCTCTTGTAACGACGAAAAAGATAGCCGGGTTGCTAAAATTTTGAAAGGTGTTTATTGTCCTATAAAAGACTGTAACAACTAGTTACGTACAATTTTTGTTTCGTCGATTCCATTTGGGTTTTTTTGGTGTTAGAGATGCACCTCGCATGTGGATACAGCATCGTCGAAAATGTCTATAAAATATCAAAAATGATCGAAGTTAGCTGCATGTCAGCAGTCGTAACGCGCAAGACCTAAAAATCTACATGAATGCTGTCTTAAACCTTTTTACAAAGTGAATCCAAAAGAAGTTACATAAAGTTCACGCAAAAATAATGGATTTCTTTTTCCCCTACCTAATATATAAAACGAGTTATAATGAAATTATATCCTTAAAAAATTAGTTTTATATATTTTCTGTTTTACAAACTATACTAAATTTTTTTTCCTGTATGATGTTTCTAATACATAGTTAAATATTTTTATTTTTTTTATATTTTTGAAAAATTAAATTTTTAACTTAAATAAGAGTTTAATTGCAAAAGAGTTGTTATGAATGAAAATATATCCATTGAAAATTGGCTAAGAGGATAATTACCTGAGTAGCTTGCATAGATAAGAAAGGAGTTTTTTGTAAATATTTACAAATTATGAAGAGGAATATGAAATATTAAGATAATATTACATTAATATAAGCAATTGCGGTATTTTAGATTGGAAAATACAGTGATTCCTGGATTGATTAACAAAAAGAATTTTATATTTTCTGCAATCGCGTAAAAATTAACACAACAAAAATTCTACAAATGATTCTATAAATCACTGTTGGCGGATACTTTGCCTTGTCTTAGTACACATGTATTTGGAGACTAAGGTATCTTACTATTTATTTAACATTTTGAACCAGCATCAAATCCAGTGAAATTAAATCCTGATATTTGTTGCACCTAACGGAAAGTACAGCTCTTTGTCAAGTCTGAAGAGTTCATTTCTCCCTGATTCAGATAACACTATACAAAAGTACTGCAGTCTCTCAAGTCACTTGTCAAGTTTGAAGAATTCATTTCTAATCGTTCAGATGACACTAGATGGCAGCACAACAAACCAATGAAGTATCTAGACCTGGGTGTGCCAAGATAAGAGGTATTTGTATCTTTCTATTTATTGATTTGGATTAGAAACTTGAAGGACTTTGCGACCTCGATGTATCTAACGTTTGTTTATATTTATTATTGTTATGTATTATATTATATAGATCAGGATCGAACTTGCCTCCTTGGTTTCGCGAGAACTGCTCTCTACCGACTGTGTTACCACTGCTGTTGGCTCATATTTAATAAATCTTCTTAATAGGAATTTAAAAAATAGTTATTTTGGGTATTTCTTTCAAAAATAAGAATCTTGTCATATTTGTGAATAAAACTATTTAATGATTTTCTTATTTACATATATTGGTTTTGATTAATTAAAACAAATAGAATATACAATATTATAATCATAAGAGTTCCTTATGTTAATTTGTTAGAAGAATGGTTTATATTAAAGACATTAATTTGTACCAAACACCCAAAAATGTGTTATAAAAATATGGTACTTTCAAAGCTTCAATATTAAAATATATATTTTTTAGAAAAATTTTTCTTTTATGATGCAGTCTTTTTAGTTTAATTTAATTATACAGATCAAAATTAGTATTATAAAAGTTTGCTTAGTTGAAATATTAATATATATATTATATAATATATTTTTATCAATAACATATTTTCCTAAAACATAAATATATTATGAGTAATATTAGTTTAAGGTTATTAAAAATTGAAAAAACATTCCAATATAATTAGAGTCTAATAACCACTACACTTTATTAATGAAGTAAGCACTTATAGGGGCAAGCTGTTTCTAACGTAAATACCAATTTGGTTTTCTATTTTTTTATTTCCTAATTGTCTACTGTTATTTATAGTAAAATAGCAAAGTACAAGAACACCTAAAAGGAATCCTGACAGCAACAATTTTACCATTCTTTTATATTAAATTGGGGAAGTCACTTTTTTAGTCTAGTGAAAAATAAATTTCTTTAAAGAATGGAATCAAAGTAAAGTTTTGAAGCACTTAAGTGAACATTTATGTTTAAAGAAACGTTAACGTAAATAATATTTTATAACGGGGAACATTTTCTGAGAATCAAATATTATTAGTAGAGTAAAATAGAACGTCTGTCGTAATGTGTCTTGACAGTAACATTTTTATCATTACTTTCTTGTTATTGCAAGCATACATATTTTAAATACAAAAATAATTTTACATCATTAAATGCATAAATGTATTGTCTATCAGAAATGTATTAGAAAATAAGTCATGTCAATAAATAATTTACGTTGTAGGCAGCTAGCAATATACCATAAAATAATATCGATAGGTTATTAAGCACACTTTAAAATATAAATTTTATGACATTGACTCATCAATTCAATAATTTTTAAATGCATGACATTTTAAAACTAGGATAATATAAACATTAATTAAGGTAAGTGGATGAAATATTTTTGTTATATAACATTTTTAAACTCAGAAAAACTATTTTTAAAATGAATTTCAGTCGCCCAACCTGTCTAGTGGTTAGCTTAACTGACTACGGATGGAGAGGTCCTGGGTTCGAATCCCGGCTTGGATATGGAAGTACTTTCTCTTTTTTTCTCTCCCTATGTTTCTTGTCCTTTCCTCAGATGATGGATGAATGTATAAATGGATTTGTGGTGGTGTGGCGTGGGTAGTGTTACTCGCCTCCGTGACTTTAGTTCACAGGTGCTCACCGGGTAACGATAAAATGAGTAGCATTTTCGGGCCTTGTTGCAACAAATGGGCTAATGTACTTACTTGCTCAAGGGTGCCCGCCATTAGAAATAAAAAAACTGGATTTCAAGTCAAAATAAGTATCAATTCAAAACTTATAAAGAGATTTTATCACATGCATTGAAGCATATGATGAGTATTCGAAAGAAGTTATGGACATTGCTTTGCTATTGAAAATTTAAATTCTTATCATTACGTAATGTGGTTTCAGACACTGATTTTGAGTGCGTAGGAACTAGATACATTGGATCTTGCTAATGTCAAATGTTGTCGAATATTGCTTTCTCTACTATTTTATTAATTTTTTTATGAAATAGTATCAATAGCAAAGATTTCTATAAAAACAATTTGACAGAATTTTAATTGAGAAAAGATATATCATAGTGTACATAATCTTAAGTTTAAAAAACCAAGTAAAATATATGAATATACTGCTTGTGAATATGTTCCCTATAATTGAAAGATAAATCTATCAAAACAGATTTTTGAAGACATGCAGACAAAACAAATATGCTCTGCACTTTAGAAAATGGTCTATAGTAGAATGTATGACTTAATAAGCAGTAAGGACTAAGACTTAATTAGGAATTTAGTTATGAACCACATCCTTATCTTAGGGGTTTCATTAGTTTATTTAGGACAGTTTTCACGTGATTAGTAAAAAGAGATTTGCCTTAATGTTTGCGTTGACTTTGATTTTTAACATCGTATTAGTTCGATTTTCTTGGTTTAAAAGAATCGAACCTCGAAGATAATAGTTCGTATATTCAAAGTATAGTATACAGGAATGCATTAATATTCAGGAAATAAAACGTTTTTGCTTCGTGCGCAATAAAGTTATTGTGTTCGAGAAAGACAAATAAAAATACTATGGTCTAATGCAATTGATTTTGGGAGGAAATATAGATTAACGCAAATAACAAATCCAGGTGTGGTAATGTAAATGAGTATCATGTATGATATTTTGTCGTTTTTACCTTTGTGGCATTATAATTTTAAGAAATAACAATGCAACTAAGAGTCCAGGTAAAGAATGTTTCATAAGTTTGGTTAACTTTCAAGATTTTCAAATTCATAAAAACTCTTTGTTCTTAGAAATTTCTTTACCTGATAGATAACTTGATAACTGAACTATTGGGAGGAAATATAATCTAACACAAATAACAAATTCAGGTGTGGTAATGTAAATTCTTACCATTTTATAAACTAAATAACGAATTTTTACCAATAATTCTTTGTATTTTATCTAAAGTTTAATGAGTACATTAGTAAATAAATTACTATTATAAATTTTTCTATTTCAATTTTCTGCAACAAATATTTAACAATGGTTGAAAATAATTTTAAGTACATTTAATTTTACTTTCTTGTAAACATTGAGCGAAAAACGTGAATAAACACTTTCTATTTATGAAAAAAGATTTTTCTTTTGAAACATCGAAAGAAAAGGGATATATCAATATATAAATTTATATTTGATATTTAAAATGTAAAAATCATACAGCATTTTAATTATGGTTTCAGTGGGACAGCAAAATATTGGAAAGCGTTATTAAATTTGTCTGAATATAATATTCTGTAGAACTCTATATTCTTATAAATTTAGAAATATGCTGTTAAGGAAACTTTTGAAAACTAGAAACTTATTTTCAACTCTAATCTATAAAAAATGTCTATGAAATAAACAATAAGATAAAGAAACTCACTTTTCCTTAAAATGAGACTATTACTTTCAGTAAATATATTCGATGTTTTTATTAAAATAGTGTGAAACTGAACTATAAATTTGATTTAAAATTAAGATAAAAAGTGTATAAAAATAATATGAATAAAATGTGTTTTCGTTTAAGGTGTTTTGTTATTTTTCATTGCAAATTGTTTATGTCTTTTATTTAATTAAGCTAGCAGAATGTACTCTCTTCCACTTAAATTATTATACATAAATCATATTTTAGTTCAATAATAGTTTACACAACGATTTACTGAGGGAAACCTGTTTGAATTTTTTATATTTGGTCTAGTTATGAAATGAAAAGGCAAAATTAAATTAATACTTCGAAAACAGAAACAGAATATACATTAAATATTCTTAAGTATATAAAATGAAATTGTAAGCAAAAATTCAATGAATAAAATAAGATTAAATAATGTTTAAATTTTAATATGTTTGAAATTAAATTTTAACATAAAAGCGCAAAATTCTATATTTTAACAAATAAAAGTGCATTTATTACAAAATATGTATTAAATTCAAAGGTTATAAATTTGAAAACTGATATCAAATTTAAAAGGGCAGAAACAGAACTTACTTTTGGTATTTATAAAGGCCGAATACTAAAATAAAATAAACCCCGATAAAATAAAATATCACTTTTGATAAAGTTTCAGTCTAAACTATAAAACAAGAAGTCCTACTGTTAAAAATAAGTATTTATTCCAAAATAATGGAAGTAATGTGAAATTTCACACATAAAAGAAATTTGACATAAAGACTTATTAAAGACAAATGAAATGTAGTGTAGAACGCTTGTAAACTCACTTAACAAAATACTAAATATTCATGTCGAAATAATCTTCATGCATTTCTAGCTGATGATGAAAACAGAAGCATATAAAGTAAGATGTAAACATATTCTCTCTGCAGAAAGTGAAAACAATATTTTTTCAAATATCAAAAAGTATCGTTAAATATCGCTATTTTTTAAATAATTACACTATAAGAAAGTAAGTTGAAAGTTTCTTTTCCATAAATATTTCTTTTGTAATCCATGTGGTAACTCTTAGATGACATTTTTAAGAACGAGAAAATGATCGCATGCTTCTTTTTTGAAACGAGAAAAATTCCGGAGTGGAATGTTATACTGTTTAAATTAATTATATGATGATGTAAATAAGCTTATAAAGAATTTAGTTCAGAATCACTATGAATTCCATTAAGCTTTTTTGAAGCTTTTCTTGATTCAATCATGGAAAATATTTCTTTGTACAATACGAATTTAATTTACATAGATTATTCTTATTTTTATATAAGTAGTCACTATAAAGATTAAATAATAATTGCATGTACAATATTTAATTCTTAACTTATCGGATATTTCACAATTGTGCAATAAATCAATAAAAAAATTTAAGCATTTATATTAATTTTTGAACTTTAAAATCATCATTATGGATACTTCAAAGAATTTTATGAATAATCGACATTTGTGTATTTTATTTAATTGCGTTAATTAATGGAAAATAAACAATAGAAGCTATAAAATATAAATTTAAATGTTCTAATATATGATATTAAAATATTAATTTCTATAATTGAATTAAGAAATGTGATCTTTGAGAAATGTGTAAGTATATTTTAGAACTATAGTAAATATATTATTTCTAAATTAAATTTGAATATTTTATCAGTAGTAAATGTATATACATGTACATATCTGTACAATAATTTTTCATATGGGTATAGAGTGGTGTCTAAAATTAAAATTATAAGCACTTTCTACCAAAGAGAAAAATTCCGGAGTGGAATGTCACTTTTATTTTAAAAAAGTTGGTTTTAAATTACATCGTGAATTTACTTTAAAATTATTGTGTATGTTTAATGGCAAAAAGAGACATTAATTGAAAAAAATGCAATTACATATATTACAGAGAGAATATAATTAATCTCTCACTCGTTTAAACAAAGAATTATAATAGAGGATTCTTAAGAGGTAATAATAAATGGATTCCCTCGTTAGCTACAGGTGTCTCGCATATTTGTCTTCGGATGATAGCAACAGTTTAAGACATCGTTAAGATGAATAGGATGATTAGTAAAGTCACCCAAAAGTTGCAACACCTTAGTTTTAAATGTCCAGCACTTAAAGACATCTTTATTGAGCAGCTGTCTCAAAACTTTGTTGTTGCACTGAGAACAATGATACAGATGCAAAACGTGTATAAACGGCTATCAGAGAAAAGCCTTTAATTCCCGAGATTCGTGAGCACATATCTAAGAGAGATAAAGAAGGCTTGTCTCCTTTAGTGATCAGTCGATATTTAGTATGCAAAGAGATTCTCATTGAATTTTCCTCTAGAAAGAAACTGGTAGACAGTTTAATAAGACAGTATAATTATTCAAAAGCATTAAGGCTGGAAAATACCATAATTATGCCAAAGTACTAATCCTGTCATATAGAGGTTCAGATGAATTTCAGTTTGCAGTAACCAACTGAAAATGCGTTTCATTTGCTTGTAAATGTTTCCATCATTAAAATGATTATTAAGGAAAGTACAGTGAATTTACTTTTCAAAAGAAACAAAAGAAATATGAATGTATAAAATGTTTTGTTTACAGTTATGAAAATCATTGAAACGTTCATTAATTCTTTAAACTCTAAGGAGAATATTTTGCATTTATTATCTTAAAATTGTTAACGGTAATTAATATTTATACTGTCCAAAGAAAGGGAAATAACTACTACCAAATAGTAAATACTTACACAAACTGTTATTTAAATACAAAATCTCAACTCATGGAAATAATATGTAAATCATGAACTTCATTATATGCAGTGAATAAATCTGAACAAACATTTATGAAATTCATTCCAAAAAGTGAGTTACTTAATGCGAAAACAGTAAGTCATAGTCTCAAGTATGTATTAAATAAATTTATATTATCAATATTCCAACTTCATTTTAAATAATAGTTTTAAGAATCTTTACACAATTAAAAATTCTTTTCTGTTTTAATATTTAATTAGAAATGTAGTAATGTGTCTAAAAGTGCATATATTGTTTAATGTATCGCATGACACAATATTATCTTTAACTACATATACCATGATTGAATGGTTAAGTAAAAAAATTTCTTTGTAATAGTGACTTCTTAATTAAAAAATGCTATATTTCATTTTCAAAGTTCTGACTATGAAGAACAATTTTATAATTAACAGAATATTTTAAAAACAATCCTAATAGAAGAAGCTTCATAGGTTATTGTAGAATAACATTTCGATATTTGATACTGTGAAAATCTATATTTAGTCTTTATAATAAAAAGATAATATTTTCTTTTTTTTATTTAGTGTCTGATATATTTTGAAATGCAATACTTTGGATGCTTTGTAGCATTTTAAAATTAAATTAGCAAACTTAATTTAGCTAAGAAAATATCTAAAAAATATATTTAAATTTAAAATCATTTTAATGATAAAAACTTACAGGAGGTAATGAAAATATTAAAAGTACATTTTGAATGCTCTATACTCAATGTTCTGAAAATTTTTAATCATTATTAATTTATCAGTTAAAAATTAAATGATGTTACTGAATTGAAAAATTAGTTTAAAGAAAAATTTGAATTAGGCAGGCATGCATTAAATCCTCGTAATTTATTTAGAGAATGATTTATTGATGAGTTACAATCTCGAATCTCGTCTGAAGTACTTAACTATAATTAAGCCAATGAAAATCTATCTTGTCTAAGTGAATAATTTGTAAATTAATCAAGTATCAAAACTCATATTACGATTGATATTTTCCAAATCTTGTTTCATTAGTAAACTTAATAATCACCAATAAACCTATTTTTTTCTGGATGAGCAACTGATAAATATTGCTATTTTTGCTAACATTTTAATCATTAATACCTTTGCTAGTAGAAAGAACAATTTCCTAAGTATGAGACTAGACAGTTAAAATACAGATTCTAACAAAATAAATATGATGAAAATTTATATCTAACTATACAACAAACATGATTACTCTGCAATGACTTCTTTTTTACATGAAGACATCAAATTTAATTTAATAACAGAAGTTTCTTTTTAAAATTAAAAATTTGGCACATATTCCTATGAAAAATTTCATCTTTATGAAAAGATTTTGATAAGTACTATTAATAATAAATGTAGAGAGGATTAATAAAATACATTATAAAACTTTGAAAAGAGCAGTCAAGTCACGTATATATATATATATATATATATACATACAAAATTTTATTAGTATAGATATTTCATTAATTAATTGAATTTGTATGAAATGCAGTTATTTTGACAAAATATTTTTTTGTAAATTTTAAAAAAGTGTATTTTTCTCGTATTTCTAATTATTTTTAGAATAGAACTTATGGATTCTAAAATGTATCAAAGTTTCAGAAAGGAAATGTGAGGAAAATAACTTTTGAATTACCTAATGTAGCCAAAAGTCAAACAAATCTTTAATGCATTAATTTAAAAAAATAATTAGATGAATCCCATTTAGTTTTAATGAATTTAAATTTGATGACTTATAATATCATTTAAAATTAAAATTATAAACAGAGGAAAAATATATATAGCGAGTATATTCAACAATACAAAAAATTTGAAGTTATAAAATATCCGTACTGAATTATCTGAATTCTTTTTAAAATTCATACATACAAATCTTGTGTTTTTTTAATTTTTTATTTATTTATTTATTTTTTTTATCAAAATGCTTTAATTTATAGAGTTGATGGAAATTGAATAATTACTGATCTCGCCTTCAATTCAGTAGTTTGAAGGTTTAATTTTTCAGTCGAGCTTGGATATTTATATATTTGTCCAGATTCAATTTAAAGTAAAGCTCTCTATTCATTTAGTTTTTGTGTATCGGACCACAGAAAGTGATCAGAGATAGCAAATAGAGCCACCTAGATGTATAGGAAAACCCTAAATTTTTATATGAAATTACAAAAGAACTCGATGTAAATTTCAGTGACTGGAATATTACATAACGTTTATATATTTTGCAAAATTCTTAAAACATTTATACATATTTTTTCAGAATATTAAATTATATTATCAAGGTATGAAGGAATTGTAAACATTAACGTTACGGCTTAATTTGCAATATTCCTTATGCATTATATACGTAACACACAAGTTTTACTTAGAGAACTATAGCATTCTTAATAAACAATTTTACTAAAAAAATTATTTTTAATCAAGGAAGCTCAAAAATGTTTAAAATACTATATAGGTGGGGAATGAAAGTATTGACTATACATGACTATATATATAATTTAAAATTTATTTGTTAACATTATAAATGTAATAAATGCAAAAACTGTTTTGAGAATAATATCATTAGCTTTAACACATGTTGAATAAAAATAAACGAGGAAGGCTGATATTGAAAGAGACTTGTTATGCACAAGATAAAAATATATAGCATCAAATTTAGAAGCGATTTTCAGATTGATATTTTGTAGCAAGAGGTATTTTGTTTTGAACTAATAAATTTAGTTGCTAAGTTTTCTTTTGATAAACAATAATATTCTTAATGAAAAAGATTGAAGATTAAATTCGTTATGTTTATGTTTAGAAATGAGTTTGAATTTGAATGACTGAAAGGGTTAAAAATTTATGTATTATTAGTGTTTTAAATGTCTTTATTATTATTATTTCGATATATTTACTTATCTTAACATGATATGCAAGATATAACTTAAAAGGGATTTATTCAAAGAATATTCAGAATTTACAAGTTTTTACTATTTAATTAGTATGTGGTAATGTAGCAATTTGCAAAATATTATAAATGGTTACTTACTTGGGCTTCAGGTAGCATAGTAACCTTTTAAGTACAAGGTTTTATCTCGTATACTGTTAAGAATTAGGAAATGGATACTGTACTTTGGATTTCTGCATAGAAATCTGTTGGAGTGGGTGTTTGGGAGTTTTCTGGTTATTATATATCTATGAAAAGTAATCCCAGAAAGCAATTTACTAGGTAGACAATAAAATCTCTTACTACAATATATAATATTAGGGTATTCATTACATGGTTTTAAAATGATTAATTAATCCAAGCGTAAATTGATATATACTATATTGTTAATATATTATAAGCACTATTATAAGCGAAAATCACATTCTTTATCATATAAAATTCCAGGTTTGATCAGCAACCATTATGGAATAACGAACGATGAATGTTACATTCCACACTTTCTAAATGCATATCAGAAAAAGAGAGACCATTTGGAGGCTTAAAAGGTTTGCCCTTCTTGAATCAAATGGCTACGACCCATTTTATATGAAATGTTACAGAGAATATGTCAAATCTTTAAAATAGCTTTCAATTGTGAGATTTATTGCTTCTGGCGTGTAAATCAATTAATCGAAAGGATAGTTTGTTAGCGATATATATTAATCAGTCTTAATTTTATATCATTACTGGAATAATAAAAACTATTCACTAAAGCTTTGATTTTCAGTTTTCTTTTCATGAAATTCAATAAATTAAACAGAGCTTACACGTGCATAGATAAGCAAACTACAATTAATTCTGTTGATTCTCTTCAGTAAATCAGGAAACTTTAAAATGTGGTTAATGCATCAAGAGGAATCAGATTCACATATGCAATTATGTCTGGGAGTACCAGAATGACATTTCAAATAAGGCATTGGTAAATTATGTCTTGTAAAAATATACTTTAAAAGTACTTAAAGGTGTTTATTGCTCTCAAGAAAGAGTGGAGTACGTTTTTAAACATAAGACGAAATCGGAGAAAGGAATCATTGCTTCATTTGTTGTGTTAAGTACATCTTACATCTGAATTCAATGTAATGTCAGAAAAATACTCGTGGCGTCACATATTTCTGCCACAACTGAGAGATTATTCACTCCTATAGTGGTATAAGAATACCCATTTCCTTTCATAAGTCAAATGAAGAGGATATGTTCAATCTTATGACAAAACAAACTGAAAACAATCAATATGCCTAGATTACTCTGATGAAATATTACACATTAATTAGACATTTCATTATTTGAAACAGACAGGGAATGTTTCATTATACTAATAGCTGTATTAATGAGCTTTTTCAAATGAAACATTTATTTTTATGAAGTCATGAGAGATTTTTCTTTTATCAGGAATGAGTACATATATTTTATATTTTTTTAATTATTATAAGAGTATAGCCAATAAAAAAATTGTCTAATTTTTTTCTGATCATGTATTTATTCAATCAGAATTATATGAAGTATATGATTTTTTTATAAAAATATTTCATATTACTTATGTCACTTATTATGCTCACTTATGTCCACATATATATTGCATTAGTAATGTTAATACAGTTTCAAATGGAAAACATTTTGTATGTTTAAAAATAATTATTATATATTATTGAGCTGGATTTTCAATAAGACATTCGCGAATAAATATGAAGAATCAGTAATATTTTATCTGTTAGATCTGCAGTTTTAAAATAAAAACTACAATATAAATTGTTATTTTAATAAAACTGTAAAGAGCTCATTTAATCCAATTTTAATTTATCATGTTTTAATCAAATTTATTGTAGTCTTTTAATAAGAGTACTCTTTCAGTTGCCACATAACGTAACGAAAAAAACAAGTTCAACAAAATAAAATAACTTAAATAATATATAAAATTTATAGCCAAATCAGAATACATTGAAATTCATTTTAAATACAAAACTAGCAATATAATATAATGACTACAATTGAAATAATATGAAAGTGTTAAATATTACATTAAAGTCTCATAAGCATGTTTATAAACAGGGGATTTTACATGCCACATACTTGCACTGCTCCACTATACTGAGTGTAATATTGAACACTTAGTATCAAATTATTGTTCTGAAGTCAGAATTGAAAATTATCAATAAAAAACAAACTTCTTACCATTAAAACATGTGCTTTCCAATATAAAATACAACATAAACTATAAATTTTATAACTTAAATACAAATGATTTTCAAATTCCATAATTTTGAAATATAATTTACTAAAGAATTTCTTTACAAATGCAAATTTAACTACAAAAGTAATAAAACAAGAAACATTTTTTATAATGTATAAGGATAGCATTCCTTATAGAATATAAAAAATATTTCCTTTTGCTCACAGCTTCTTTTTAATATAAATTAACACTGGCTTTTGAATTAGAATAAAATAATGTAAAAGAAAGTTTCTTAAAAATTGAAACTTATTTCCTTTTTTTTTAATTATATAATAATTAATAAAATAGGAAACTAGTTAAAAATGATTAATTATGAAAAATACTATTTTTAAATATTTTTTACTAAATATAGATTTAACAGTAAAGTTAATTGAATGCAATATTACAACAATTTCTAAAATTTTATTCTGAAGAGCTCCACAAATTTTATTTTTAAGTGTGAATAAAATAACTAAATTTAAATAGGAAGGAAATATAGTTCTGTAAAAAAGTTTCTTTAAATAAACAGAAATCTTCTGTTTAAGAAAATGAAAAGCTTAAAATATTCCAAAAATTAATATTCATAGTTTGACTTAATGAATTAACTCAATTTTTAGTGCTTAAGAAAAATAAAATAACTTCAAATTTAATCTTTTATAATACATATAATCCCTAAAATCAATCTATTATGTATAAAACATTTCATGAATAAACATTTATAGATTAAATGGAAAACCGGAATGATAATGAAAGTTCGACTTTCGCTCGCTTTTCCATTGCACATTCTAAAATGAAAAGTAATCAGTGAAAAATCATGGAAAATTTTTAAATAATATTTTTATAATCACAAATATTTATTATTAATAAGTTAATTAGAATTCATTAAAAATTTGAAATTATTTATAGTATATCCAAGTTCACTCATTAGTTAATTTTACACAAAAACTTTACATTTTACTTATAAATTAAATCTATATCTCATAGTTTTTACTTAATATATCACTTTATGTATTACTTAATTATTAAGATATTAAATTATTAAGTAATATATTAAGATTTAATATATTAAGATTTAATATAAGTAATATATTAAGATTTAATATATTAAGATATACTATATTTATAAT
>JAPDSC010111258.1:21617-33768 GCA_026290005.1 Latrodectus geometricus | reverse complement strand
AAATTTTAAATTTTTTTTCTAAAATCTTAAGTATTTAATCGTAGAGTTTTTTTTTAACAAATATATAATATAAAATTTTATAAATAACACAATTTATTTAAAGTAATTTTTTGTACAGATACACCTAAAAAAGCATTTAAAAAAGCATAACACTTTCATATTTACAATTTTTTTTATTTGGAAGAACAAAACGAATGATCACAAGCATTATCGTACTAAACACTGAAGCTTAGTAGATACAAAGTCTATCTAAAAATTAAGAACACATGTCTAATAAAAATAGTTCTAAATGCAATTTTAATTTATATGTTTAAATTTTTAATCAAATCGAAAATTTTTCTTTAAATTTCCTCTATAAAAATATAAGTTAAATTAAATGGCTGATATGGATCATTAAATCAATCAAAGCAAATATTTGAAATTATTTATATTATGTGAAAGTACTTTATTTTACGCAAACATTTATTTTGCTTTTTGAAAATAGATTTCAAATATAAAATTGAATGTTGACTTCAAACTTTCATGATGAACTTAAATTTCAATATTAAAAATTCAGTAATAAACATCTACCTAAGTACAAAAAATAATTTTATGATTTTTCAATTAAAATAAATGATGAGTAGTAAAATAAAGATTCACATTTTGATTTTTCGAGTTCATAAAATTTAAAGATATAGGTATATATAATTTGATAGTTCAAAATTTTTTTTTATCAAGATTTCTACTTTATTTAATATGAATACACAACAATTCTTCAGAAATTACTTATTATAAAAGGAAAACTAAAGCTTGCTACATTTAAATATACATATTTTGCATAAGTGATTTTAAAGATAAATTTGCTTTATCTGACAAACATGACATTTTCTTAATATTTATAAAAAGTGTACCCTAATACACTTAAAATTATTATTTTAAAATATTTTTGATTGACTATGACACATAAAGTGAAATAAATTTCCCGTAGGCACAAGTAAATAATATGAAAGGAAACTTTTTCATTTTGCTTTAGTTTCCTAATCTGAATAAAAATAAATTTTAATTTATTCAAAATCTTTAAGTGAAAAAAAACATCTATTCCATTGAAGATATTTCTTTTTATTTTATTTTTATCGTTTGGTTTTTGAAACAAAAATGAATGCAGAATTTTAAGTATAATAACCGTTACAATTTTAAATGAAACAAAATAATTTTTAGATATATTTAGATAAATGTTTTGCAAAATCAAGAAAAACTAAATTTTTAAATTATTTGAAAATTTTAAATTTTTTTAATTAAAGATTTCTCAAGAAAGTTTCATATTTTCCTAAATAATCACAATTTGCTTGTTTAAAACAGTTCAACCACAATACAAATATTTTATTAAAATTAACAATCCAGTAATAACTGCATAAAAAAATCTTCACATGATAACCATGTATAGATTTAAAAATGAACTAAACAGTATTAACTAAATATATACTAAAAAAATAATAATTTCATAACTTTAGGATTATTAAAGTAACATGCGAAGACGCTTCAATGCAACAATTCGGTGATATGTAAATAATAAAATCTTAAATCTTGGAATCATGATACGATATTTGATCACTTCCAACAAATAAGAGTATAGTGTACATTTTCACAATGACATTTATCAATAATAATAAGTTGTTATCCTATTGAATCCTCAGTTAACAGTGGAATCCAAGGAAATGAGACTGTCGATATTTTGACAAAAATGGAGGGGGGTAGCTCCTTCGTCTTCCAGAAATCTATTTCCAGATTTTATTTTAACTGTCAAATATTAATAGCTTAAAGAATACCTCTTCAAGGAAATTTCAGCCAAGAAATCATAATTCGTAATTTCAATAGACTATGGCTAAAATAATTTCACAAAGTCCATCAGTGATCTAGTAAGAAATCTATAGTCCTGTTTCATCTGATATTATACCACGATTACCTGAATAATTATCTATATCCTACTAATGTGACTTCTGACGCTTTTTGTGCTTTGGGTGATTTTTAATGCAAAAATGGGCTTGTCTCAAGAGTTTAGATGTTCCACTCTAAACTCTAGGACTGCTCACTAATATATATGGATTTTGTTTTGAAGTTCAATTGTTTTTTTAACATGCTAGTGTAAAAAAAAATCTGAATGATATAATGCGGTTGCCTATAATATTCTTGGAAATATTGTTCTACTCTAAAGAAGTGAAACTTTTTAAATCATGATTTTATTTTTCTCAAAATATTCATTGTTAAGTGTTTTTTAAAATATGAGATGTTGGATTTAAAACAATAGAACATATTTTCGCTACTCCATATTTTTTATTACTTTAACTTCAAGTATTTTCCCTAAGACAAATTATATGTGGTCTGGCACTATCTTGAATGAAAAAGAAAGGAATAGTGAACGTGCATTTTCTCTACAAACATAAACTGTGGTTCCATAGTCTCTCCATCTTGCACGTAGGGTACTGATGCAATGGGATATGATTTTTGAGGGAAAAATAAAGCTCTGTTGCTTTTACATGAATTCCCACAATTTTACAAAAAAGAAGCAAGTTAAGTTTTAAAGAAATCCAAATATCTTCCTTTAATACTATTTAATTTATTATTGATGGACATTAAGACAAATTTTACTTATTATAAAACTAATAAATTTCTAAATTTAAATGATTATTTCTTAAAAAATATATTAAATTGAATCAAATTGAGCTTTTATGTAATCTAAATATCTTCCTTTCATACTATTTAATTTATTATTTAAAGATTAATTTAAATTTATTATTCGCCACGGCACATTTTGGATCGTATGGGCCTTTCTTGGGAGGACCTCTATGCAACTCCCCTTCTTGTGCTGGACTTTTTAAGAGTCAACGGAATTCTAGATCTTGTCTGACTCCTTCAGACTTTGGAGGATAAAAAAGAAGAGGAAGACATAATTTACTTATTTGTAAAACATATAATTTTGTATAACTTTAAATTAATATTTCTTTAAAACATATTAAATTGAACCAAATTTTAAATTTGACTTCTATTTGATTTAAGATTTATTATACACTTAATTTAAATGATTAAAATATACTTTTCAGTGACTTCATAAATTTCAAACATTACATACACAACAAAATTCAACTTCAAGTATTTTTCCTAAGACAAATCATATGTGGTCCGTTTTTTTAAACAATCATAAAAAAAAAATTGTTTTTAGACTTTATGAACATTTTTGGACTCATGGAACTGGTCTAGTTTTACTAGACCAGATGGGAGATTAGTTACATAACCCCCACCACAAAATTTACAATTATAGTGATAGAAAAAAATATTTTAAAGTAATATGATTATAAAATGTTTTAGTATGTTTTTTAAATTTGTCATTTCTTTTTTTGTCACTTTGGTAACTTTGTAGCTATAAACTTCTCTTTAGTGACTTAACAAGCAAGTTATTTTAAATAGTGAATCATTTTTAATTAATAAATTTTTCCTGACGTATTAAATAATGACTCATAGATAATTGGAAGAATTTTTTAGTTAAAAGTATTTTTCAAGGAAGTGTGCTAACTTCATAAATTAAATTTATTCCCTTAACACTGTGTCATTTTTAGAGTATTGGATTATTTAAACTTCCAAATCTACCTTTTCGCAGGTGCTTGGGTAATATTTAATACTGCAGAGCTTCCTCATTAATCTCTGGAAGCAAGATATAAAAAGCGAAATAATGAACGTTTCTGAAACAAAAACTTCCAAGAAATGAGAGTAAATTATGCTCTGAGTCCATGAAGTCAAGTCGGAGCCGATCGAAAAGTCTCCATTAAGTATTAAAAAAAGAAGAAGAAAATGGAAAAACAAGGAGAGAATCTTGCTTTCCCCCTGTTCCAGTCCTTTTGATTAATCGTAGAATGGAACGGAGAAATACTTCTCTCTCCAGCCTTTGTTGAGTATATGAAACAATGACGAGATTGAAACTAGCTCGATGCGAACTTAATTAACGCAAGATTGTCTGTGAAGCGATGGATTCATTGCCACACGTCTCCTTATTTGCAGATTCTATTGATGAAGTCCGCCTGCTATTGTTTCGGGAAAGAGGTTTAATTTGTATAAATCGGACTAAATCTTGAATTTGAAAGAGGACTAGTTTAAGTTCTTTAAAAATTCAAAGAGAGAATAGTTAACTAGTATTTCTAGTTTAGAGAGTACTTATGCTAAACTAGATTTTCATTTCGTTTATATTAAAACTTAAAGTAAACTTATAGCTATTGACATTCGATATGTTCTTAATACTTATTTTTGGCTTTATTGATAAGAAATTATCTATTCAAAAGTCAAAACTTTGTTTAAAAATTGATGTTTTGAAATAATACTTATGCTCTCAGAAAAATGAGATGAGAGACTAAATAAAAGCTATGGTTGATGTTAAGGCTGAACTGAAATCTAGATAGAACCCAATTTTAAAATTTTTCTAGCGGTGATTAGTTGTGAATGTAAATGTGTATATGCGTATTTGTTATGTGTCACAGCAGATAATATAGAAAGATAAGGTATAATAGATAATCTGGTAGCTCTTAATGAAAAGCTTGTAAAGAATTCTTAATAATATATGCATTAAATTTTGTTTGCAGAAAACAAAATGGAAAAGTATAGAGATACTCTTAATGATTTCAATTTACTACTAGATGTAGCAGCTACATATTGCAATTTCATTTTGATTGATATTTTTTAGAAATTAAATCCAATTTAAAAATTTTCTGTCAATGTATAGTATAAATTAGCAAGAAATATTAGTCTGAGGAAGAAAAATATTATAAGACAGGAATCCAATATATTAGTAAAGTAACTAGATAGAATGTGAAAGTGTTGAGATTTTAAGATTGTAAGTTATATGGTAAAGTTTAAAGGATATACAGTTGACTATTAATTTTGTTTCGTAACAATACTGATGAAATAACACACTCATTTTTGTGAAAGAATTTTTTTTTAATAAGTGATATAGTTATTCATTTTTGGTAAAAAATATGTGACATTGCACACTCAAAATTTATTTTAAGTCACACTAACGGATAAACTGAACCATTAAAAATAATCTTTATAACATACCTTAGTTTATTAATTTCAATATTTAAGTTTATAAATGAATATAAAATTCATTGTATTTCCAGCGAATCTCACATCAAAGAAAGGAAAATGATATATTTACTATGTGTGAAATAATTCATTGGTTTACGTATTTCGTAACAAAGATTTTAAATTCAAATATAAGGTGAGTTAATCTAGTATATTGATGTCTAAATTTTTTTGTTCATCAGAGCAATTAAATTGCAATCATTCACCTCGAAAAAATTATCATTTATAAAATAGTGCGGTCAAGGTCTGAACGGGTATTTCCAATTCTGATGATACTACTAATATCCTAATATCAACTACAGTATTATCTGCTGATATCCTAATATCAATTACGCTGATATTAGGATATTAAAAAATGGAATTTTATGCTATTATGGGTGTATGTAATTATCATTAGTGTTATACTCCTGTATCGATTATACTTCTCAAATAGAAGTATGAAGCCTTCCAATACTGTATTCACTCAGTGTCTAAGTTAGAGATATAAGTATATTAAGTTAAAGTTTTTGGAAACTTAATATATATTTTATAAAACGTAAATAACTATGTAAATCAGTTTTCTCATTAAATATAATTTCTATGTAATGGGAATTATTAATAAAGAAAGATATTTTAGGAGGAGTCATGTCCAGTGGTCAGACGAAACTTAGCAACTATTTTAGGTCTTGGTCACATGGGAAGATCCCAAAGTTTATTCCACCAGATTTTATTAGAATTTCGAATTTTAAAAATAAGTCCTTGAAAAAGAAAAAAATCTATCTACCTAATGAATAATTAAAAGAAGTTGTAGAGAATTAACTTATTTAAGAAACAACTCTCGGCGAAATTCTATATGATCTTTGTTGAAATGACTAAAGAAATATAATATTCCATAGCCAATTATGTCAATAAATGTACTTATAATAAAGTATGTTACAAACTATTTCAGAATTACATTTGCATTATTTCCTAATGTGTTACATTCATGACTGAATTTATATTGTTTGGTTTTTGGTAACTTAATATTTACCATAACCGATCAAGTATGAATTATTTTTAATGGTTATTTTAACTAGGTATTATAGGTTTATATTACATTTAACTACATTTATTCTGTATTTCTAACCTCATTTGTTCATCTATTCCAGTATTGCACGCATATTGAATTTAACACTCATGTGTTAAATTGTTGAATGCGATTATATTTTTATAAGATATTTTTATATAATGTAAATACGTTTCTATATATTATATATATTCTAAGCAAATATATCTCTTAGCTTATAAGAAAGTTATAATACCTTATATCATCCTTATTTCATTCAAGTTGATTTAATATACTATTTTGAATAAATGATTACTTCATATGCATAAAATATAATGGATAATAAATAGATTTTTAATCACATTTCATTTTTAAAATTATTTTATATCTACATGAAATTTTATAGAAGCAAAAATTACCTACTATGTAATTAAAAATTAAAATTATGTCAAAAATGAAATTTGAATTTATTTATTTTAAAAATTATCATATGAATATTCTTTATAGTTTTGCTCTTTCTCACTGATTGCACGTACAATCAAGTATTTATTTTCAACAATCACTGCACTTTTGAGAAATTTAATAAAGTTAAAAAAATTATGCAATAAAATGAATACTTTCTGGTAATTAACACTAATGCGAGTTCTTGATATTATATCCACACAAAGTATTGTATTTTATGTTATAAAACAAATTTACCTAGTATGAATTAATTTATACAAGATATAAAAATTCTCTGTTTTAAAAATCTATTTATTATTTAAAAAAGTAAGAATTCATGAAGTTACTGAGATACAAAGCATTATAATGAATCCAAAGTCATGAGAAACCTCTCCAGTTAAGTTTATGTCCTACATTAGGGATCTGTCACTAATATGAGTTTGTCACTTGGCATTTTCTAATGACTTTGCGAAATTAATTGTTTGACTAGATTAGATCAGATGAATATATTGGATGCAGGGAAATGGTTGCTTAATTAAATCCGGTTATCAAAACTAATCTGGCATTTACAACTGCACAAAATTTCATATATATGCATTCGATTAAACTCATGTATGAGGATAACTTTAAACTTGATATGTGACTACAAAATTTGTAAAATGAAATAATGATTAAATATTCTCAAATTAGTTGTGTTAAAAATTATCAAGTAAAACATTTTTGCAAACTTTAAAATAATGATTTGAATAAATTCTTTTATAATTTATTCAATTTAATAAAGAATTTCAAATAGTTTGTAAGACAATAATGAATAAGAATGAAAATAAATTAAATGGTTCGAACTAATTAAAGTTTATCTAATTTAAGGAAATAATTATTTTGCTGTTTAATTGATCTACACAATGCTATAACTAAAATAATTTTTACAGATTATTTGCGTTTGTGTGAATGCCAAGATTTTTTCTCAGATAGTTATAACAGTTTTAATAATTTAATATAACACAAATTAATCTTATTATACATATCAGAGGTATTTTATTGGAAGATTATCTTTCTCTTTTTTTCTTTTTCCTATTTTAAATTCATTATGATTAAAAAAGTTACGAAACAAAATACTAATACGTAGAAATTCTAAAATGTACTGATAACAAATAAACAAATGTTTATAATTGCAAAATTAAGCAAATTTTCATTATTAAAATTAGTATTTATTGTAAAAATATTTAATTTTTCTATTGTTGTTGCTGTTGTCGTGTGCCAGCCAGGCTGGCAATATGGGATGCGCTGCTCCACTTTTCCAACTGAACTATATTTGGTGTGGAGTCCGACTTCCTCAGTACACACATGCCATAGGTACCCGTTTATAGGGTAGGCAACCATTCACACACACACACATTTTTCCATTATATTGTCAATTTAAAATCAGTTAATGCTGTAAATGTTATATCAGTTAATAAAATAAAATATTTTTGTAACATGTCTGAAAATTGGTTGACCACTGAAAATTTTTATTAATTTTCCCTCAAGTTCCTGGTTTAAATTTTCATTTTCCAAATTTAAGTTTTTTGGCTGGAATACTATTGCAATCACACTGAGTGTTAATATAACAATGAAAATGAAATATGTTTTTCCTAGAGGGCGATACTCTAATCTACTGCATGTTGCAACCTAGGAGGAATTTTTAGTGATAGTATATATCATTCATCTCTTAAAAGAAGAAAAACTTTAAAATCTACTTAACATTCAGATAAAATATATATTTATGTGTATGAATACTGAAACCCTTTATATAAAGTAAAACACCGATAGTAGAAATATTTATTTTATATCTTGCAAGACAGGAAGATTGGAAGTAGGATTTATTCTAAATGGCAGTCTCATCACTAGCAGGCAAGTCTAGAAAATGTGTTAAAAAATGATAAAATATCATAAAATTTTATAAAGATATAAATTTTGTTATTATGAACATATGTTGGTTGGTAAAAATAAAATAAATGATAGTTTCGTTAGATTTTAATAAAAACTAATTTTAGTGATTTTGATGCATATTTTATGCACACAAATCACATATTAAAATAATTAACATTATTCTATATTTTATTGGATTTGGAATGTAATATAATTACTTCGTTTGGTTTTAGAAATAGTTATATTAATCATATAATGTTGTTAAATTTGTTAAATATACAAATAAATTTTTTTAAAAATCTAAATATTTTGTAATTTGAATGTCTTTCATATTCTGAAATATAAACGCAAGTAATTTTGTGATAAGGATTAAGGAATTCTTTAATTAAAAATTTAATTACGCTGTATATTGATTGTAAACGTTATAAAATATTTTTAATCTTTTTATTCATTATTAAAAATATACAAACATTCAGGAAGATATAAAATTTTATTGTCAGAAATTAAAATTGCATTAATGAGAACTTTCTGTTCTCCATAGCAAAGAAATACAAATATGTTTTAGTAAATATTTGATGTTTCAACAATAATGATAGTCCTTTATTTGTATTTAAAAATTATAATATCTAATACTGAATTTCAAAAATTAGCATTCCTTTAATTTTTCATTTTTTTATTGTATATGAAGGTAAGTCTTTGAACAAATTTTCATGATTTTATCTTATTATATTTTTTATATAAAAATATTTAAAACTGAATAAATATAAAACAAAACATCCTTAAAACAATTAATACTCTATATTTTTAGTTTTGTACGATTAATACAAAACTATAAATAATTTACACACATTGTTTCTTTCTTTTATAATTTTTAATAGATGAATGTAGCACAATTCGTATAATACTATTAAAATTTAACCAATTGTTAAGATAGAGTAAAAGAAGATCATTTATCACAAAGAACATAGTTTTTTTATAACCAGAAAATAAAATAGTTGGAGAAATCATTAACATACTTTTCTTAAGTATAAAATTGAAGTTATCGAAAACTGGTTTATGGATTATCCATTTGACTCTCCCAAGAAAACATTTTTAATTAGTGTTTGAAATTAACATCATTAAACATCCATTAAGGTATTTTTAATCTAAGATATTAAACAATTCCATCTGCTTGATAATTAAAAATTTATTTTCGAATTGATTAATGTTAGCGCTTGTTGTCTTTGAGATGTGTTCTAATACTTATAATAGTGCTAACAACTCAAATATGAAAATGATGCACTTAATTTATGTATATATATATATATATATATATATATACTTAAGAAATTTTCTTATAGAATAGCATTAGAAAGCTGTGTGTAACATTAATAAGCTGTAATAAATAAAATTTATGGTTTGTATAAGAGATGAAACAGCAAACATTTCTCTTTGGATAGGATTTATTTTAATAATTTATAATGTGTTTGTAAATACACTAAAATACACTAAAATCATTTTCTGTTAAGACATATTTAAAACAATTTAAAATATGTTTTACTGATAACAGTTAAGCAGTAGACATGGAAGTAGAAATTAAAATCAAATATCATAGTTAAGAACTGATGTTGCTTAGTGTTAATAATCTTTTTATTTAGAGTAAAAAGTGTTTTTTCTTGTGTTTAAATGCACATTTTAATTAAATTCTGTTTTTGTATTGCAGCTAATTTTTATGGTTTTAAATGAGAATTCAGAGGAAAATGTTTATAAGTAAACAGTATATTGTGAAAAAACTTGGATAAAATATTTCTTAAATATAATAGTTACCACGTGTTTTTCTTTGGATACTTTCACGTCAACCCCTGTAGTTTACAAGTTCATGTTGGTTTCTTTTTAATTTATTAATATTTTTAGAAAAAAAAACAAGTATGCTTAGTCATTTTTTGAGGTTGTCAAAGAAATGTCTCAAAATTTTTATATCGCCTCCTCTTTTGTAACTTCTTGAGTAGAAGACAGAGTAACGTCTTGAGCAGGGGATCATATATTTTAAAAATTACCTAATATTATGTCTTAAATCAAATTCTAAATTATAAGAATAATGATAATGAAGCCTGAAAAATTTGTGTATAATTGACATATCCATAAAGTCCTAACAAATAATTTATTTAGTAAGTCTTAGATATATTCTAATAACTCTGAGAAAAAAATATGAAGATATTCAGCAGACATAATTGAATTTTGGATGGGTTATATCAGAAAATATTTAGGAAAGTATAAACTGATTGTTATAAAAATGTTTTGAAAGTATTTAAACTCAAGACATTCCTTTCAAAAACTCAATAGTTGAATAAATGCATTATTCTCATTAATTTAAAACAATATTTAAGGAATTGAATTCTATCTTTTAATTTAATCGAAGCAAAGATGAAAATAAATCTACATATCTATACAATTCTGATTCCTTTTTGGTGATATTATTTACTTTTGCATTAGAAAGAAGAAATGTTTAAAGAAGAATTTAGAATGAGATGTTTAAATGATCAGAAAGCTATCTTTCCATATAAGCACTTTGATCCCAATAATTCTGATAAAATATGTTTCAATATGCATATATCTACAAAAAATATATATTAATTTAAGACCGAATGACCAACCACAATGGCAAATTTTGAAAAATATGTTATTTAGAAAAATGTTCTCGTGAATATATGAATGTTCATCAAATGTCTAACAATGTTCATGAGCTATTTTTGTAGTTCAGTGCAATTTTAATATTTATAGAACTATATATTCAGTTCTATTTACATTTTATTGTATTTACATTATTATGTCAAACGCACATTGTGGTAAAAGTATCGAATGGATATCTCACAAAATCTAACTAGATATATTTCTGATGATTTCAAGCCTGTAAAAATAGCTGTATGTAAATATTTCATCAAAAAAGCAAAATTATTTAAATATATTTAATTGTAAAATATTTTTAAATGTTATTGTGCTTTATTAAATCAATTATCCTTCCATCAATGTAGCGTACATGTATTAAATCTCCTGCTAAACCTTAAACATATTATTTTTTCTATGCAAATTTAGGTAACTCCAATTATACAATAATGCAAATTTAGGTATTTCCAATTATGCAATTATAAGTTTCAAATTTGTATGTAATTTGAAACTTGAAATTTATTCTAAAGTATTATGAGTATTATTAGTCAAATATAATAGTTTAACTGGTTAACAGTTTAACTGTAACAGGTCAGGATTTAAACTTGAATGCATATATATATATATATATATGATTTCTAATCCACACATGGTTATTTCGTCGCAAATTAATCAGACTCTATTGAAAATTTAACAGAACTTTATTCTTGAGTCTACTTTATCTTATCGAATAATTTTTCAACATATCTAGAAATAGAGTCATATAAGGAAAAGTATTAAATTTGCTTAAAATAGTATGTGAATTTTACCATTTAAATGAATTGTTGTCATGTTGTATTTTTATATATTAAAAGAGTTTTAACATTTAATGTCATTTCTTCCCCTTATGTGAATGTTTTGTTATTATTTTACTTTGTTTGCAAAATCAGAGCTAAATATTTTGCAAAGGATTTTAATGCATATTTTAAAACTAATCAAAGAAGGACAATTTAATCTTTGAATTTTGTGTAATTATAAAATTCCATGAGA
>JAPDSC010111257.1:22869-53113 GCA_026290005.1 Latrodectus geometricus | reverse complement strand
ATATATATATATATATATATCCAAGATGATCAAACAAAAGAAGAATTGGGTTCAATTAATTTTCACACACATTTATTTAGTTAATAGTGTTTTCTTGGTATATATTTAACTTTAATTTTCAAAAAAGAGTCTCTGAAAATCATTTTTTGAATCCTTACTTATTTAAAAATATTAATGTTAAGAGCTTAGTGCCATGTACGAATTCATGACCAATGCATCACCTTGACAAGTGATAAATTGTTGATTGATCATGATGTGTGTGTGTTACACAAAAATCCTGTGCTGGTCTCATGCCTTGAAAAATATTGTTCAGTTTTTTACCGTGAGCACGTTAAACATTCTACTTACTAAAACTTTGAAAACCAACTTCCGATGAGAACAAAATAATTCTACTAAATTGGACGCTGGACAATAAACTAAACTGGAGTAACTGACTTAGATAAGTGAGTATGCTCGAAAGAAAAATTGTTTGTAAAATCTGGTGTCACCTGCGATAAAAATATCAAGTTGTTTTCACCAGCTGCCTTCAATTTAAACTCATTTTTGGTTCGAAATCCTTGCTTACAAGAGTTCAATCTAAAGTTGATGGTCATATAAAATTTTTCATTTCATTTGATTAGTGAAGGAGTAAGATCTACTATAAAATCAATTAATATTCTGCCCAATATTGAAGCCTTCTCTAATCGATGTAATAAAATAAACTTTTTCTTTAAGAAACTTTTTCAATAGAAAAAATATTATTGGAATTACTATAGTCATTATAAAAAGATAGAAATCCCAACCTATTTTTTAAACCATGGGGATAAAATTATTGAACAACTTGAGTTTTCCATTGTTGGTAAATAACCACTCACTAAGGCTAATCGATGGATCTAAAACATCAGGACATGTCGGCTGGGGAGTTTTTACTAATACATTTTTTAGTTACCGCCCACCTTCATCCTTCTTCATCTTTACAGCTGAAGCAACAGCTGTATACCACGCTCTTCAGCGTGTGAATACAGATGATTATCGTCAATGTTGTATAACTACGCTGACCGCATGAATGTTTTGAGAAACAATAGTTTTATATGTAATCCTGTTATGTTAAGAATTTTTAGACTTTGGATTCCTTTGCTGGCAAGGAATATGGAATTATATTTTGTTGGATACCAAGTCACGTAGGTCTTGATTGAAATGAGAGAGCAGATGCATTTGTCAAGGCTGCATTGGAAACAATTCTACCACCGGTTCTCTCTCTAACTTGAGAAAAGTGTATAAATTTTCATTCATTCTCTCGCGAAATTCATGGAACATGCTGGTGACCAATAAACTGTGTACCATCTTTCCATACATAACCTTAATACCAATTTTATCATTACGAAGTTCGTTTAACTCATCTTGCAATTGGACACAGATTTTGGATATAGGCATTTGCTTTTGAATGAACTAAATCCGTGTTGTGAAACGTGTAATGAACTATTTACTGTTTTCTAAATTTTAATTTCATGTCAAGATTTTAACAATTATCGTTTACTCTTTTTTAACTGTGATATTTTATCTCATTTTTCGGAGGAATTAGCTCACAGAAATCTTTTCACTTTTTTGAAGGCGATAAATTTTCTGATTTTATTTAATTTTCCAATTTTTACAAGTTTTAATTTTGAAGGGGTGTATATTTATTTTTATTTATTTTTATAAAAGTATTTTTAATTAAATCGTATACAATTATTTTTTGTCGTTTATTGCAATTTTAACATTATTTGTGTTTGTAATTTTTTGCTCTCAAAATCTAAATTCCGGCGCAGTCTGTCTTATTTCGGACCTTGCGCCATCAAACTTAACCAATCAACCACAGATGCCACTTAAGATATATATTAAGTTCATTCTACTTTGTAAAAGGGAAATTTCTTACAAGATGGAATTCAAATCTTTTGTATTCGGAAACGTTCTTCAAATCCGCTTTTACCTCTAAAATGTGTGTATTTCAATGTTTCAGAAAGGATTATGATGGTAATGCAGCAGCGTCTGGTAAGATTACTCCAGTAGAGACATTAACTGAGTACTATACTCCAGACTGTGGTTGTGAGAATTCCGAATGCATGACTGATCATTGTATGCAGACTTTATCTACCACCACATGACGTCAGCAGAAGAACTCAACGACTTAGTTTATCAACTCCTTGTTGATCAATTGCTTAATATCCTCAAGGTGCTTTCGAATACGTCTTGGGATGCAGATCACACATCAGTCCTTCGAAATTACCAGTCATTAATATTACCTCGCATTGACTACGACTTTGTTGCCAGCTAGATATTCGGTTTTGTACTGATTGGAATTCGTTCAACACTCTACTTTAAGGATATGCTCTGGTGCTTTTCGTACACCATCCGTCAAAAGTCTATATGTAATCTGTCAACAATCAATCTTAACAAGTTAATTATTAGACGTAAGGCGGATGCAGCTGTCTCTTATTGTTCGAAAATTATGTCCACATCTCATTATCTCTTAAGCTCCACGATTACTAATGCTGTTCTTAAGAAAAGATAATATAATGCTACACCATCCAGCCTGACTCGTATTAAATATTATCTTTTGTGGTCTGATCTATGTGATGTCGAAAATGAATCTACATACTTGTTCGCACATCCACCATGGTATGATCTACACATCACTGTACTTCAATCTCTTTGAAAAGGTAATACAATGTCGGACACAACTAATGCTTTTTTTAACAGCTTTATGCATTTCATCGCTATCAATATGAGATTGTGTATTCCTGTCTTCACAGGTGGATTTAAAACTGCAGGACACTTTTGCTGTAGAATTTACGTTGATAATACTTTTTTCACAAATCCTGCTTAATGTTTACTGCTGAGCCATATAACTATATACCATACAGTAGTGGAGTACTAAAACCGAGCATAAATTTTGTGTATATACTGACAGTAATATTTTAGAAGCTTTGAGAAAAGGTAAATTTGTTATTCAGTTGTGTATCAAAAATTTTCAAGTTATTTAATTCTCTCATTTGATATATTGCTTTCCTGGATATCAAGCCATATAGAAATTAAAGACTGATGCGACCGGTAAGTCTGCATCACAGACCAAGATGGTCTGTGGTCTGCAACTACTTCATTTTGCCTTCAATTCCATCAATGGATATGAAAAAAGGATTTAAACATTTCAGTTTCTTTGGCAGAAATCTTAGAATATGCAAGTTTGACCAGAGGGTCTATTCCATCTTTATATTTTTCCTCCCATTATCTGTTTTACCTCTACGAAATACAAATATCCAGCTGACTCGACTTTGTATCGGTCACAAGCGTTTCACCCAAATACTTATTTTTAAGTGATTTAAAGCTTTGGTGCGAAACATGTGATGAACCATATAGAGAGTCTTATATTTTAGTTATCTGTACTGATTTAATTAATACCGCCTTTTTTATTATTTTTTTAACAGTAATATTTTAACATTAAATTTGCTAGGGAACTACAGCAATGCAATCTCTCCGTTTTTAAAAATAAAAGTTTTATGTAATTTTAAATATCGTATACAGTTTATTTTATAGTATGTTCACTGTTTTTTCGTAAACTTAAATGTTATGGTAAGAATTGTTTTAAAGTAGTTAGATGCTGTTAGCTTTGCAAATAAAGGCATCCATTAAAACTTAAGTTTGGTGTAGCTTGTCCTATTTTTGACCTTCGCTACAAAGCCCAACCAACAAACCTGCTTATTTGGGACAAGCTTATATGATAATCGAACCTAAATCACAGAACTCCCCCCACCACCACCATAAAAGAAAAAGCTCCAACATACTGATATCGTTTCTGTGAAAAGTTGTTTAAAAGACTGTCCTTTACAAAATAAGGAAAATCCTCTTAATTTACCAAGAAAAATCAGCATCAAAAGTTCTGATACATTGTTGGGGCATGATTACTTACCTCATCTTCATGGAATTAATATGGCAACTTCAGCCTCTTGTTTTCTATATGAGGATAATTCTCTGAATGTATGAGATCCCTGTATTCGTTTTTCATTAAAGAAAGCTGGAATTAAGATTCTAGGATTGCTAGAATGGATTATGCAATCGTTTGAATATTTTCCATTAAATTGGTTATTATGATTTCTTTTCCCTTTCTTTATGCTTTATGTTTCTGTTTTTGGGTGTATGATAGCCTGAAGAGTTCATATTAAAATAACTGAGAACTAGAGGAAAGTACCGTATTTTCCTGTATATAATCCGCAGCGGCGTATTATCCGTACGGCCGTTTTTTTTTTTTTGGAGTATAAGGAAAAAAGCGTCGCATAATCCGCAGTGGCGTATAATCCGCGGCAATTTCTTTTTCGGCGAATAGTCTAAAATATGTAGTACTGATAATATAGGTCACATAAAATAAAAAAATGCACAGTAGGATTAAAAATTTAATAAATTGTAAGGAAAAAAAGCATTTATTATGAAAAATATCAGTCTAGATCCAGTTCATCGAACAGGATCTAGACTGATATTTCCTAGTGCTGTTCATCGCAAAGTTCGATAAACTTGAGATGAAAGCACGAGATCGATCAAAAGAGATAATTTTGAGAAGAGAGTCTTGTAAAACTTATCGTATTTAGTTTCTAATAACTTTTAAACCGATGTTAGACATATTTAAATTAATATATATTTGCTTCGTTAATATTTAAATGAAAGAAATGGATTATTTACAAATTGCGCATTTTTCACAATTTTCTTTATACCGCGCGTGCTTTGTTTTTCACTTTACATTAACACATTTGACCCCATTGTTTTTATTTGGTTTCGCTATAGCTTTTAATACAAAATCTGCTGTGTAACTTAAAAATTTTCGCTTCAATATGACGATATACGAATTTGAATATTTTCAAAACGAAACAGCTCACATCAAGGCAAATTGCAAAATGACGTTAGCGAATTTACAACCGTAAAATCTTTAAGAGGAACCGAATTCGTTTTTGAACGTAATTGCACAAAGCCAATTATTGTTTAAATAACTCAGGTGTCCTGGTACCACCTGTTATTTATTTTATGAAACATAAAGAGTATTTCTTTAAAAACTTTCTTATAAGTTTTTCTGATCGAGAATGTTTTTTATCAGATAATCCGCGACAGCGTATAATACGCACAATGAAATGCGGAACTTTTTTAACACATAATCCGCGGATTATATACAGGAAAATACGGTAATTTTATAATATACTTTTAAGATCGACCACTATGATGAAAGAAAATAAAATTTTTAATAAACTGATAAAAGAGAGAGACTTGAACTAAGGCAATTTATTAAAGATCTACAGTTAAAATATTTCTTTCATAGATTTTACAACATCGTTTAAACATGAAAAGTACTCAATCCAATGTAAAAGAAAAATTGATAGAAAGGAGATTTGCACACCTTAAATTTTTATTATTAGTTTGAATTTATTAATTTTCTTAACGGTTATTATTATATTAATGAATATTTTTATCATGTTAAATCTTTCTGAATAGATCAAACAAAATTGCAATTTCTGTGTTAAGCCACATAATGCATATCCACAAATATTTTGCTAACTCTATATATTTTATGTAGTGTTTGTAAAATATTTGTAGTTATACATTTTGTGTAATATTTTACAACACAAATATTTAGCACCATGTCTTAATGTATTTTAACAATCAAAACAAGAATTAATTCTTGTCAATCTTTTATGATGAATTCTCATCCAGTAAAATAAAAAGGAATCTGACTTTGTTTTTTAAATTTCATTTTTACTCAAATATAGAATTGCTCTTTTATGAATGATTCAATTCTATAGAACATCCTAGAGAATTGAATGACTTATATAAGTAGGAAAGTCTATAGTTTAATATCCAATTGATCTAGTTATTTAAGCTTTCACTCTAAATAACAAGTATCTCATAAGGTATCGAACCTATGAAAAATACACATTGTACAATCTTGCAAGAACGAAAACCAGCCAATGAGATACAAGAATAGTATCCTACAATAAAATTTTAATACTGCATATAGTATGTATTAATACAAAAATATTTTATCTAAAAAGTTTATTGCATGTTGTTGTGGATTGCTTGTTTCGTTTGTCTTTCAGCAAAAAAATTTTTTTTCACATAAACTTCAATTATGTCCACATAATCATTAATTAAAAGCATTTAACTTTAAATGTTTGGATTTCTAACTACTACAAAGACAAAAGCTCCAGACTAGAAATTAAACTCAAGAATATGCTGAACCAAAGGTAAGAGTGATAATTATTTAGCTACTAACAAGACCATCATCGAGCTCGAAATTTGTCAACTTTTGCATTTCATATAAAACTTATTCTATAAGAAATACTTCAAAAACCTGATAAATTCTTTAAAAACCTGGAAATTCTTTAGATTCAAGACCTTTATCACTTTCATTTGAATTTCTTTACTATTCTAACAGCAAATTTCTACAGTCAAAGCTTTAAGTTCCAAATGACTTATTTTTTTAAACAAAAGTTCAAATACATTATAAAGTAGAAGCCATATACTGATTAATTACAAATAATTTGTTTTTTTAATAAAAAATCAGGAACATTTTTATGTGTTACCTTTTAGCTTACACATTATATTTCTATATTCTAAGATATTAATTTTAATGCAAAATTAATCGCTATTATTAATTAATGAAATGAGATACTTCTCACAATTTTGTGTTCTACAATAAAAATTAAAAAAAAAATTTACAAAAAGTACAAAACGGTTCTAAATTTTTTATTATTTTTTTTAAATATTTTAGAATTTAGATACTTGTCTTAAATTCTATATAAAAAAAGTTATATGTAATCTTTTAATATAAAGTCTTGTCACATAATTTTCTAATATTCCCCTTAAAATAGTTCTGGCAAATGTTTTATGTCTTTCAAAAATATCACAACTAAAAATTGTTATTTATATTATGAGAAAACCTTACTGTAATATTTAAATGGATTACATTTAATAATATACTGAAGTCATGACAAAAACTGAAAATAATTCAGACAAGAATTATATAGCATTCAATTTATTAGTCTATAAACAATTAAATAAATTTATAAAAGAACAAATTTTTTCAACAACTTAATAGCTATCACTAACCTCATAATATAAAAATATAAAGTATTTTTCTCACAAAAAGTGTAGCAGAACAGCCAAAATTATTTACACAAACATGTCAGACATAGTGTGTGTGAAAATATATTAGTATAATTCAAATGCAACTAAACGTAATGCAAATTACTCCTATCTTTTCTTCATCACTTTCTATTTATATATAGCTAAGGCATACATCAGAAAACTAGAGGTGATTGTGAAGTTTCTTAAACAATATACACAAAAACTCCTTGATATCAATATAAAATATAATTTTTGTAAGAACAAACACAAAATTTATATTCTAAGTGAAAGCAAGTATAAAATTTAAATTGCATATGTATTATAGAAAAATTTTACATTGAAAAAGCTTTTTATTCAGTTCATCTTTTGTTAAATTAAAAAAGACTATTTTCAATAACAGAAATGTATTTTCATTTATTCAAATAAGTTTTATTTGATGCATACTATTTCATTACATGCGTTCAGTAAAATTGAAAGCCTAAAATTGATTCAAAAATCTAAATTTGAACAATTTTTCAACAAAGTTTTACTTAATACTTTTTAAGAAAAATGATACATTTTAACTTCAAAGTAATTTATATTTTAAAAAATAAACTTTAATAATCACCTCTAGAAGATAAAGCATTACCTAACAATTTCATATAGAAATATTTTCAAATCTATGATACAATAAATTTAAATGACTGTACACGCTTGTAAGACAAATGTGAATGAAATGTAAATGACTTGACATGATAAAATATATTTCAATAAATGCTAGTAGTGGTAATACTGATAATAAACATGTATTTGAAATTTTCATAAATACCAGAGTAATGCATTTAAATTTTGCTTTACACATTTAAGTTGTGCAAATATAAAAATACTTTAGTTTTCATTTGTAAATTTTTAAATTTATAAGGGGTAACATACATATTTGTATTCTTTAATATAAATTTTTAATTTACATATATAAATATGCAGTTTAAATACTACTTTTAGTCAAGCTGCTATTGTGATATTAAAATTGAAAACAGCAATGTTTGCATTGACAATTTGCATTTTTGTACCCAATACAGTACCTGAGATTCCTTAACAATGCAATTTATTAAAGAATACCTATCACAATTATAAATCTTTTATATAATCTATATAAATTAATTCAATTTCTTTACTAATTTATTTTCTAAATGTTCATGTTCACATTGATGTTCGGTTGACCTTTTTGCTGAAGTATCTTCAGAATAACCATATGCAAAACCATTGCTTGCCAGAAGCTCATTTTGACTTGTGTAACCATTAGAGATGCCATTACAATTGTTGTGACTATTAACATTATAACCATTTTTCACCGGATGTAGAATAGTCTCTTTTATATCAGCATTTATCTTATTTTCAACCTTTTTAGCATTTGAACTAGTTTTAAGATAGGTATTTTTATAGAAATTTACAAAGAGAACCCAAAATAGTAAAGCGTGAAATCCAATCCAATATACAAAATAAATTGGGTAATCACAACTTCTAAATACCAGTTGCATTGCATGTGCAAAGATCAATATAAACTGAACCTGCAAAAGAAATTTAAATCGTTATTAATAATATAAAAACAAATTAATAACATTTCAGAAGCATTTTACTAAATATATAAAAAGAAATTTTAAGTAAAATGAATACAGAGAAAAAAATTTCTTTAGTCACTTCTGTATAAACCATGAAGTGATTTTTAAGAATAATAAAAAATTTCAATTATATTTAAATTATAAACGATAAGAGGTAAGAAATTTCAAACTTTTTATAAGATTAGATATAATGGCAGGAAATCTAAATTATGATATTTACGAGAAATTTCCATTTATGAAATGATAAACATAGGAGTAAAAAAAAAAAAATAAATAAATAAATAAAATAAAAAGATTGAACCATTTACTAAAATACACAGTAAATTTTAAAGAATACTTAAAAAAAAAAAAAAAAAAAAAAAAAAAAAAAAAAAAAAAAAAAAAAGAAAAAAAAGAAAAGAGCAGTTTTAACCTAAATAACGAGATGAACATATTATAAATGTTGATGTTGAGTGAGTCAAATTGCTTAAAAGCTGTCAGCATTTTAATAAATAAAGTATTCAAATTAAAACTCCATAAAACATTTACAGTATTATCACATCTGCTATTTTAAATTATATAGATATACCCAATATGCCTTAAAAAATATACTATATTTTAGAAATATAAAAACTAAATGACAATAAGTAACTTCTTAAACAACAAAAAAGTTAAAAATGAAATAATAACTGTCCAGTGTTTAGCTTAAAAGCAGATTTATTCAATGGCTTTGTATTATAGTATATATAAAACAAAATGTATATATAATTAGACTGGTTTTGTTTGTTGCTCAATAGTCATTTTTTTGCAGATTTATTTAATGGTTTTGTATTATAATATACATGATACAAACAGTAATTTTTTTGCACACACAGACTAATTTCACAGAAAATTACAGTTTCAAGTGGATTCCAAATATCTGCAAACAATCATACCATGGTGGATTTTTAGCTCACAAACTATTAAACCAAAGGCCACAGCACAAATCATTAAATGTGTTTAGATATTTGTAACAAAAATTTTTCAATTGTAAAGAATATTTTTATTTGAAATTTATATACATATATATAATTTATTTTACATCAGTTAATTAAATTGTAGTTTAATAAAATTGATACCAATTAAATTAATAAAAATAAAAAATTTCATTTGATAATCTCCTTATAATTACATAGAAATTGCATTATTAATTATACACTAGGAAGTAACACACAATTTGAGTATTGTATTAATACCTAAATAAATATTAAATAGTTGCATATTAAATTTTTATACATGTAACAGCTTTTAATTGTAAATTCATAAGAGATGAATTCTGCTAATTTTAAAATACAATTACTTTCATACAAAGATTTAAAATTCATATTTTTGAGAGGTAAAAAATTAAAAACTGTACAATTACATATTTTATAGCAAAATTAATGGCATTTTGCAATGAAAGTTTGAATTGATTTTATGAGACAAAATAATACAAATTTTTTAATTCAAATGGATACTTCTAAAAATTAAAATTGTAAATTTTAATTAATAAATGGATTAGAGAAAAAAATTTGGTTCAATTTATTAGAAAAAATGTGACCTATGCATATCACAATATAAAAGAGCACTAATCATTTTTTCACATTTAAGACAATTTAATCTTTGATATAAGTATATATTTTCGTTACTGAAATTAATTTTATAGCAAATGTTGAATTTTAAAAACTTTATTATTAATAGATGAAACTATTTTCATATCTTTAAAATATCGAGTAAATTAATTGAAATTCATTGTATAATTTTGAAATTCTATAATATGCTTTACATTAATGTAAAATATGATGCTAATTTATTTTTATGTGCCCTAAAGTAAATAAAATTGTAACATCCTAACAAATAATAAAATTATACTTGTTGAAAATCTATTTCTTCAAGTGTATACCTATAAAAAAATGATTAATTTTAAATACAAGTTGAGAATTTAACTATGTTATATACAGAAGCAAATCTGAATATGAAGAGTAAAGAATTGTGTTTTGAAACACACAGTTCTAAAGTTCCACGAACTCTAACAATACATTGATATACATCCTTCACAAAAGAAATTTATTAAGAGTGCAACATTTATTTTGGATAGTAAAAAACATGTAATATCAGCCAAGATTCCAGATTTTTATGGCAAAACTTTCAAGCTAATTTTGTATGCTTTTTAAAAACAATATGTAATGATTAAATGATATTAATTTCATTCTTACAATTTTAATAATTTAATAATTATGTAAAACTAAAATTTGCTGATTAAGTAATGAAAAATACTAAAATAGATTGCTTAAATAAATTTAATTATTATACCCCATTTACAACAAAGTAAAAAGGAGATATTTACAAATATCACATTTATTCTCAATTGAAAAAAGATGGAAAATTTTTATTTACGTTTACTTTTATTGTAACGGTGGATTTTTGTATTTTATCAAACCAAATTCTACTCAATTATCTTTCATTGACAATTTTTATATGTAATGGTATAATTGACTCATTTGTTTACTCAAATGTCCTTTTTTATATTTTTGAAATATGGAGACTTATTATAGTAGGATCTAGTTTTAAAGTAGACAGGAAACCCTTACTAACTTCCAAATCAAATCTGGGAGTTTAACCCAAACTGCTGAACCAAAGATCAGAACACTAACTGTTGTGTTGTCAGCTGTGTAATAAATGCTATGAAAACTATAGAAATTTGAAATGAAACTTTGTATACAATCAACAGTATTTTTAATGCTGTTATATGTATAAATGGTGTACTTTTATTATATATATATATATATATATATATATATACATGTTACATTTATTATGTTGCACAAGCATGCTTCCCTGTACCTAGTTTGCTCTACCAGTTAGATAGAAGCAGCTGGATTGGAGTCTTTGTAATTTAGAAGCAGGGACCGGGCATAAGACTAAAATACTTGACCTGTTACCCCCAGAAGTATCATTTCATTTGGAGAACATTGTGAACACAATATATTTAATATGCCCAGCTGCGTTCAGTGAACATGAAGGACCATTGGTCAAATAAGGATTTGAACTCACTACATCCCATAATGAGGACAACCTAACCAATCAGGCCATCCCAACCTTTTACATTATTTAAATATATAGAAAAAAATGCATACATAAATATACACACAAATGCATGCATACACACATAAATACCAAGAAAAAAAATATTCCAACAAGAAACTAAGTCCTTGAAGTAGATAAGGAATATCTTTTGACAGTTTATGATTGGTTCTCCATGAACTATAATATAAATGCTTTTATTTGGAATAAAAATATTTTAATTTTAAAAATTAATTATCAAGAAATGGTATATGAGATATCAATTGTATAAATGCTAGTATCTTTCACAAATGCACATAATATTTAATAATACAATTTTAGCAATTTTTTTTTTGGGGGGGGGGGAGACTAAGATACTCTTTATTACAAAGTATATTGAGAATTCATATTTATAAATTATTTTACATGGTTTAATGTTTAAAAAGTACAACAAAAATAGAACAATTCAGTTTGTGCTTTATACTTTATGGACCAGGAGTAGCTTACCATTTGAATAGTTGTCATATACTTTTTCCACCACAAGTACTTATACATGTGAGGACCAAGAGCAGCTAAACCATAATAAATGTACATCAAAACATGAACAAAGCTATTCAAGAAGGCAAAAAATGTACTGTGTCCACCTAAAATAAAACATGAAAATCAATCGTTGCGAAATATAATATTCTGTATAAAAATATACAATATACAGTAATTCAGGCAAGATAGTATAGACATTAACAGATTATAGTACACACAACCAATATATATCGGAGAAAGCAAACTAGGTGAAATGCAAATGACTTATAAGGCGGCTATGGAACAACTATATAAAGATTAACTTAAATAAAATATTTTTAAAGAAAAAATAAAAGAGTTAAAAATGAGTTGGCCAAATGCACAAACTATATTCTGATAACCATGAAACAAATTTGTAAAGCATGCAAAAATAAAAAAGCACAATAATTTTATAGAAAGTAAATTTAAGTGATGCTTTAAATTGCATAAGCGTGATTATAATCATATTCTGAAATTTGAGATTTATCATATTTTGCCTTATATTAGAGCCCAATTTGGCTTATAAACACAAACTAATCTAAATGCAACTTCATGCAGAAAACATGAATTTTTTTGCTTTTGAACATTTTTCCAGCATTGTATTACTATCAGAATTGCACAAATTTTTAAAATAGTTTTGCATTCTTTCAAAAGTTTTATGTGCATGACAAAACGATTTAGCTTCCTTATTAGTTGATAACATCTAATAATATGCATTTCAATTTTATAGCCTTTATACTAATATAGCTTTTATAGCCTTTATACTAAGCTATTTTTAATTTACTTAATATTCTTATATAAAATATGTTTTCAATTTTACAAGGAAAAAAGCAAAATGCAATTGCAATAAACATGAAACAAATGACTTTTGCTGTCAATTAACTTATCCATCAGCCAAGAATGCAAGTGGTTTTTTGTAGTTTATTTGTAGGCTTGAATCACCCAAATTATTAATTCTTGATTCATTATTCAAGGTGTGATCACTATTAATGAATCTTATAGCTTTGCAAAAATTATGCTTCACATACATCTCTTTTGCTTAGTTTTTAGTTTGTAATCAATTTTAATTTCTTATCTTTTTCGCAATGAAATCACATTACTTCTTCAAATTCAAATTTGTATAAAGTTTTAAGAAAAGTCATGAAACTACAAACCTACTAAATACATACAGAAACAAATGAATAAAAATCCTTTAAAATTACATTCAAAATTGTTAAAATATTGTAAATTTTCATGCAATAAAAAACAATTCTATATTTAAAATTTTCTTCTAACATACATTTACTAACATACAAAAACTGATACTTGAAAACAATTCATTTCTATGAAATATGTTAACAGTTTGCATTAATAAAAAACAAGTTTCTATCTACTGAAGGAAGATTCCAATGTCTCTATTTTTACTACAATAAGCAAGAAATTACAAATGAAGTTAAGCTGATAACAGAAGTTTTGATTTTATATAACGAAACACTCCTGTTCTTTTTATTATAAAAAGTTAAGTATTTCAAGTACATTCAGGTTTCTTAATAGCATATTTCTGAATCTAACAGAGAGTAAATATATACTAAATTTGAAGACTGAATTATCGACTCAGAACAGATTTGATTTCTTACTCGGTGGTCATTTATTATACACATGAGGGCAAAACTATCTAGACAGGGTTGATAAACAGATATCATTTATAGCCTCACTATTGATTTTTAATTATTTGCTTTATGAGCAGGATACCAAAGCAAAATATGTAATAGTATGTTATGCCTGCTAAGCATAACATACTATTACATATTATAACAAATATTTTACTTAACACAGTAAAATATAGTCTTAATTTATTTAATAATTGCAAATTTAATTTAAATATAAATAGCATAACATAAATGTTAAGCATAGCATAAATAAAAAACATTCTTTTTGCAATATCATGAAATAAATTAACTTTACTATATTTTACAGTTAAAAAATCAACTATTTATTAATAATTAATTTAAAAAATTTTCCAAGTTCTCAAGTTTAACAGAATTTAGCTGAAATAAAATATTCTTATTATCAAATCTCTTAAATATCTTCTGATTGTTAAACCTAGGCAGTAAATACATAATTTTATGACAATTTCAATTTTCTAATCATTAACATTTATTTCTTATATTTACAAGTTTGACAGTAAAACTATTTGAAGAAAAAAAAATCAATAAAATAAATGGTGAACGATAGATTGTCATTTATATTTGCAATTTTATTCAAAATATTTTTTTATTTTATTAAATGCTTTATTAATACATAATTACAAAATACCATAAAGTGTTTGTATGCAGGATTTTTTTTTTCAGAAATATTCCCATTTGGATCTATTATTGTATAATAAAAACATATTGGGTTGGAGGGAAAGTTCTGTCGTATTTTAAAGAAAATATTTGAAATCATTTATAAAAATATGTGTTTAATATTAATCAATTATATATGCCCCGTCATTTGTTACAAAATAAAAAAAAAATTTAAAAAAAAAAAAATCCCATTGATCCAGATTTTTTTTTTTTTTTTTTTTTTTTTTACAAGAAAAATCATTTGCCTATTTAAAATATGACAGAACTTACCCTCCAACCCAATATTTATTAATAAATTATATTTTTAATTAAAAATGCTCATAAATTGTCTAAAAATTGTGAACTTCTATTTTTATAGATGCTGAATTATAGTTTATGAAACAATCAAATTACAATTATGAATAAAAAATAATGCTTAATTTATATTTTCAATTCAAATTGCTATTTAATAAAATGCTAATTAAAAATTAATTTTAATCCATTATTAATGCATTAAAAATGAGGAAGAATAGTTGAATTTCTTATTGAAAGATAACAGATTGTATGAAGCATTTGTTTATTTTATCTTCCATGAAGTGGAAGGGATAAAACACCCAAAAATGTGCTTACATATTACTTATATATCCTTTTGCAATTATGGAAAACAAAAATCCTAATACTTAAATGAAAAATTGCAATTGAGACTTTAAATTACATCATTTCCTTAATTACAATGCACATACAATGACAATTCTTTATATAATTAATTGTTATATTCATAAAATATTGCTCAATAGTGAATTAATATTAAAAGAATATTTTACCTGGGGTAAATTTGACTCCAAACCAAACACTCATAGGCATTATTCCATGATGAACTACATGAAGAGTAGATACTTGGTTGAATTTCTTTCTTATAACAAAAAATATCTAAGGAAAGAAAATCAAAATTTAGGAAAAACAAAGAGGAAAAAATTATTTTAATTTTTTTTTAGTTAGGTCTAGATTTCACAAAAACTAGAACTATTAACAATAAAATAGAACTATTAAAAATAAAAATTAAATACATTTTTCATACCTCTATTTCAATTTTGATAACTTATAAATTATAATAAAATTATGAGAACTTTAGTATATTAAAGTGGCATATATGAATTTACACTTAAGGCTGTACATTCCAAACCCACTGAGATGCTTTCAGTGGTCATTTAGGACACTCAAACTAGTACTTGCAGGAGCAAACTCATCTATACTTGAAGTGAGCAGGTTGGCCATGAAAGTTCAAACTGTCCAACCAATGAGAGGTGTGTCAAAAGTCATCATGACCACCTCTCTTACTCTCGAAGTTATACACTGGATACAAGAAAAAGTGATAGCCACAGTTAAGATAAATCAAGAGATTTCTTATCCAGAGTTTAGAACAATAGTAACTTCATGAACTCCACAAACTGGAGTTAGTTATGCAACTCTAGCCTGTATTAGATATATAAATCCAGTAGTACACACAAACTGATCCCATGATAAATACCTTTCTAAATTTACCTCGAAACCCTGTTCAAAATCAAACCTCTTTCCAACATCAAAAAAATAAAGCTCCTATGGCAAAATCAAAAGCAATGAAAGCTAATAAACTAAAATCTTCTAAGGAGGACCCTTTTAAGTCCACCTTATATATATATATATATATATATATATATATATATATATATATATATATACATATATATATATATACACACACACACATAAAGCCTTGTTATCTCTATGTTGGACAGATGCAGATACTCTTCATCCCTTAGACCAAGATTCTTCATTTGAGAAGTCAAATGAGGACTCTCCTTCCAGCTCCAGAATAGAAACATCAGAATATAAAAGATAAATTCCATTGTTTTGTGAATTTACCATGGTTTGCGATCACATCTTCATAGCATAATACCACCTTATAACCTCAAATGACCAGCTCTTCAGGAACCTCTTCTGAAGTCTGCTAAATGCATTTCTGTATATTCTTAAAGGCTTAAAAAATGACTGTGGGGATAATGGTACAGCGTCTGGTGATATTGGCATGTTTAGCCCAAGTAATTTTCACAGCATTGCCCATCCACTTAATACAACTCTACGGGCTATTTCTATGATAATTCAAACATCATTCTTAATTACAGGGTAGTTGGTATTTACCAACACATGGTGTCATACACCAAGAGGAATTCTGATTTAGTTGATCAGCTGCTCACTCCATTTTTGTTACTTGGTGATTTTAATGGTCATAATCCTTTGTGAGGAAGTGATAATACAAATTCTCATAATCGTCAGACAGAGCAATTCATTTCAGATAACTGCTTCTGACTCATTAATATCAATGTGGAAACATGGTTCCACAAAGAATTTCATTCTTTTATACTTGCTATTTGTTCCCTATCAATCCTATCATAATTGAATTTATTTGTTAGAAATAATCTGCACAACAGTAACCAGTTTTCTCTCATATTTCCAGACTGGAAGTAGTAATGAATGACAATGTCTACTTAATAACATATACAGGTGGGCAAATTGAATGCTATTTACACAATTGGTAGCTGTTGATGATGAAATGGTTTCAGATAACATTGGCAGCCAATGAAATTTATAAGGAATTTTTCATTTCTATTTTGAACTTTAAGCTGCTGTATACTCTTCTCTTATTGACATCACTAATGCCCTTGGTAAAACTTTTGCTAATGTCTCAAATTTGACTTTTATAGTCCTCAGTGTTTTAAGACTAAGTTTTGTGAAGTGAACATCAATTCATTTTAACCATTGACAAGCTTTGCTTTACAACTGCAAATTTGGGATGTTGGGATTAAAGAAAGCACTACAGCAGACCAATGATATCAGTTTGGGACCTGATGAAATCAGTTAATCAAATGCTTTGACACTTAAGTCCAGACTCTGCATGAAATTTACTGCTTTTATTCAATAGGATCTGAACTGAAAATAAATTTCCATCACTTAGGAATGAAGCAATGATTCCAGTCCTTAAGAACCCTTCAGATCTTTCACGATATCGATTAATAGCTCTAACAAGTTGTCTTTGCAGGCCTTGGAACATATGGTCAATACCCATCCCATATATATCTTAGAGAAATACATTTATATTAATCAGAGTGGCTTCCATAAAGGGAAATCCACTCTTGATAATATTACATTCTTGAAAATTCAAATATGGAACACTTTTGTGTGGAGAAACTATCTGGTTTCAATTTTCTTCAACAGTGAGAGGGCATACGACCATACACTACAATATGGCATTTTCTGTTCATTATATGATTTTGATTTTTGGGATTATCTTCAAATATTCCTGCAAAATTTCTTACACTCTAGTGTTTTTAGAGTTTGTATTGGTACATTTTCCAATATTTTTATTCAATCTGAGGGCATTCCTTAGAACAGTGTTTTAAGTATCACAATTTTAATCTTTCCTTAATAGCATCTTCAATGAATTGTCAAATTCAGTAAATGGTACTTTATATGTTGACGATCTGCAAATATTTTGTCAATGGTTAAATATGTGTTTAATTGAGTGATAATTGTAAACTGCAATTTATACAATTGTTGCATAGTGTGCATAACTTACCACAAAGCAAAACTAGATATATCCACTTCTGTAGAAAGATTAGATTTCACAATGATCCACTGATTTATATTAACACACCTTTATAAGTAATCAATGGAATAAAATTTCTCAGAATTATCTTTGACCAAAAACTAATATTTCTTCCACAGGTTTTAAATTTGTTGGAGAAGTGTAAGTGATCCCTTAATATCCTCAAGGTGCATTCAAATATACATTGAGATCCAAGTTGCAAGTCTCTTTTACAGGTTTATCAGCCATTGATTTTATCATTTATTGACTACATGTGTTGTTTATGGATTAGCTAGATCTTCCATTCGATAAAAACTAGAAACTATCCATCATTCTACTTTAAGAATACATTTTAAGGTATTCTGCACATTTTAAGACCTGAGATTTTTTTTATTGTGACAATAGTTGAGAGCATTTTTTGAATATTTATGCTTAGACATGAGGACCAACCAAATAAATAAAAGAAAAACTATTAACTTATTAATTTGTTCTTATTTGAAATGTTCAATACACATTAATAAAAGTCTGTTTCATATTTACAGTAAGTAATATAATTGAATGACCAATCTTTCCCATGAAAAAAAAGAAGGGCATGTTTCAAAGACTTAGTTCAGCATTATTCTTATTACCAGCAATTGATACATAATCAAAATATTTACCAAACAAATATCCTGAGTCTATTAAAATAAAACAATATCAGAAAAATTGTTGACAAATCAGAAACTTTTCAAACGATTGAAACAAACTAATATTAATTTGTTCAGTTTATCTTTAATTGGACCCATGGTTTAAAATGGATTCTTAGTCACTACAAAGATGCAAACTTAAGGTGGGAATCAAAACAGCAACTATTGAATTGAAGGTCAAAATAAAATCCTCCAAATCCATTAACTTGGTACTACATCACTAAAAGATATCTGACAAACAAAAACTTCCTTGCTTTTTTTTTTTAGCATTAAATAAATGAGATGAGGAATAAGTGCATTGACATTGTAAATCTTTCAAATAAAAGTTCTTTATTCTTTTAAGAATAGGCATATTAAATTTATGAAAGAATAAAATAGTTTAAAAAAATGTAGATTTTTTAAAGTTATACACAGTTTTAAAATTATACATAGACAAGTAATAAAAATTACAGTTTAAAAATAATATGCTGTAAAATCGACACCAACACACTGGTTACAATAAAAGAAGCCCACATTCAAGACCAAAGTTATTAAGGAGACAAATGGTGTTATTATAGCCTTGACAATTTTAATAAGGTTAAAGAGCCTTAAAAAAATTTATACATTCATTAAAATATCAAAAGTTAGCAAGTTTAAAAACAAATAGAATGATTTTTAATTATATGGGATACTTGTAACATGGAGTTAATCGTAATACATATATTCTTTTAAAGGGACTAATAATTGTTGTATGAAGTAGAAAATAAGTAAGCACATACACAAAAAAAAATTTAAATAAAATTAACAGATTGCATAATATTAACAAAAAATTGCTTTTGCTTTCATTTAAAATAATCACTAATTGCAGTTAGAAATACAAAAAGAATCCTCTCATATATAGCATTTCTAACTACAATAAGTGAATTATAACTACAAATGTTAAAATATACAGCATGAAAAACTCATTGAATTACTTATTTTTTCAATATTGGAAGCAAAACAATTTTCGCCTCATGCCAATTACCTTATCATAAAGAAAGATTATTCAATTTAATAATGATCAATTTCCTTTAAGAAAAATGAGTTTAAAGATCTTGATCAAGAACACAAATATTAGACGAAAAAAATGAAAATACATTTAAAAAGACACTTGTAAGTTTAAGTATTAACTTTCAAAGTGAAACAAATCATGTCTAGTCCAGTTTAGAAAAATTTAAAGTCCTCAAAGAATTTAAAAATTTTTTTTATTGAAATCAAAATGCTTATTTCCATATCATTTTATGTACATAATATAATTAATAATGAAACTATAAAAAACATTTTATGATTATATAACAAAATAAATATTAGTACAACATATATATATATAATATATATATATATTATATATATATATATATATTATATATATAAGTTTTATGGTTAACAATTTATTTATAAATTTTAAATGTTATGGCATACAAAGAACAAATTTTCAGAAAATATGAAATTAATGAATGTGTATAGTAAAAAATGAATAGACATTTAAATTATGAAATGTTTAGTTAAAATATAATATATTTTTATACATTCAAATTTAAGTGGAATGAAAAATCATTTGATATACACAGCTGTTAAGAATTTCAAATATAACATTAATTAGAAACTTATACTCACAGTATCAAAAAATTCTATGAACTTTGATATATAAAACCACCAGCATACATGCGCCATCTGAAAAGGAATTAAATTTATTTAGCCAATAACAGTTAATCGATTTGTAGCAATATATATTTTTCCTTGGTTTCCTCCCCATACAGTTTAAAAACATTTAAGATTTAACAATTTCCAATAATTGAAAATATATTAGATTTCATAAGTTATAAGATTGATGTAGACAAGCTTTAGAATTCAAAATTTTTCTATTTGCAGATCAAATTACATTGATAATCATTATTAAATAGTTTTAAAAAACTAGCATATCAAGAATTCTTAAAAAGACATTACCTGCAAATTTAACAAACAATATTATATGTTTTTTCACAATAAAGAAATATATAATACTAAATTTTCACATATCTAGGATCAAAGAAATAAACTACCATAACGACATAAATCCTGAAATCAGGAAGAGAATTATTGCAGCCAATTGCTGCTTCTTTGGTTTAAGAGCATTATTGAAATCTTATTTATTAAAAAGAAAGACAAAGATCTTACTGCATTAGGTACTGATCAAATCGGTTTTGACTTATTCCTCTCTGAGACATGGAATTTAACAAAAAATGAAGAGAAGATATTAGCGACCTTCGAAAGGAAGGTCCTGAATATCTTTGCGATATTTTCGATAATAACAACTGGAGAAAAAGATATATATTTCAAAATTGAAAGATCTTTAATGACAATGATATTATCAAGTCTATAAAACTCAGCAGAATGAAATGGGCAGGGCATGTAGTAAGAATGAGTCCAGAACGAACAGCATTAAAAGTTTTTAATGTAATCCCCTCTAATAAAAGACCAAGAGGAAGGCCCAAAAAGAGATGGAAAGACTGTGTAGATGAGGACTTTACCACCCTAAAAGTAAAGAATTGGAGATCAATTGCTGGGAGAAAGGCAGATTGGGAAAAGCTTCTGAAGAAGGCCCAGGCCCACAAAGAGCTGTCGTGAAAATGCTGATGATGATACTAAATGATAAAATAGCATAATGACACAAATGAAAAATAATTCTACCTCCAACTAAAAATGAACAAGTAATGCAAGAATATTTAAGAAATAATTACCATTATATGTAAATTTATAATGCCTCTATTATCTTTTAATTGATTATCATAAATTAAAAAAGTATTACAGGTGCTAAAACAAATGTATAGAAGTAAACAAAAGGTAATAAAAATTAAACAATTAAGGAATAAAATTACAAGTATGACCTTATTAGGTGCATGGGCATTATTTAATAAATATTAGCATTGTTAAATATTCTAAATTTGTTCTATCTTGAACAATAATGAACATAACAAAAGAAAAGATTGTTAAATTATGCAAATTCATGGAGTTATGGATGCACCTTAAACATGTAAACTATCCAACAAGAAAATGGCCAACTTTAAAAAATTGCTTATATAGAAACAATGTTAATAGTATAAAACCCTAAATAATAGCAATTTTTAGCTGTTGAAAACAAAATTAGAAATCAAGATGGTTATTTAGATACATCATGTTAGTTCATTATCTTTTGAGGCAGTCTGCTGACTTATTAATCAAACAGAACCAGTTATCAAATAATTCAGTGCATGACATCTTTTTTGTAAGACAATTTTTTAGTTAAATTTCATAAATATATAAATATACTTATAAAAGTTGACTTTGAATGGTACATAATTCAGAACACTTCATTACTTACAGTTTGGCATATCTCAATTGCTAAACAGCATAATTTGATACACAATTAGTACAATCAAAACATTGAAATTTCCCACAAATAACATCAAGGAACCTTTTCAGCTGTTATGAAGGCACAATAACTTTTTAATTTACCAACTCCTGAGGGGGTTTACTTTTTAAGTAAACACTGGTGTCACAAGACATCCAAGTGATCTGTTCTTTAATTTAGCTTTTTCTTCCTTTTTTTCCCCCCTCAGCGTGGTTATCTTGCAAGAAGTTGAGGGCTTCCTGTGAGCAGCATCACCACCCTGGTGCTATTAGCTTTTCTTGGGGATTAAATCACTCACATGTTTGCTGTGAGTGGATACCTATGTCCCTGGAAAAAGGAGGGTCCTGGTAATTGAAGTCCTCCCCCAAAGAGACTAATACATTTCTTTAGCCTCTGCTTCTAATAAACAAAACGTATATTGCAGTTTTCAGCACATCAGTTTTATGGATCAAGTGGTTGTTATACCTACTCCATGATTTAGGATAAGGGTGGAGGCCATATCAAGGATGTAGTGTGAGCATATAGGACCTGGCTAAAACTTGTGCAGCTGGTCTGCATCTTCTTGTTGGGCTCAGTGATGGGTGGTATGGTAAGATACCAAAATTTTATTTATTCTACATGAAAAAAAACAATTGTTTTATTTCTCCTGCAGAAGCATCAAATATTGGAAATGAAATCAAAATATTTCATTTTCAAAGTTAAAGATAATTTTGAATAAGCTTCATGTTTCCTGATAGAAAAAAGCATATCTAGAATGAATGGGAAGTGAGAGAAGATGCACTGTGATGACCTTCTCGTTAAACAAAAATTGATATATCCAAGCAGTTATTCGTGATAAGATGCAGAATGATGGCTAACTTCACAGTAATATGGTAGTCTCAATTTTTCTAAAAGCATAATCTTCGATTGGAATTGTGTTGAATACATTAATAGATAAAATATTGATAAATCTGAAAAGTCAAAAGGTACAAAGTGAAATGAATGATAATTAGAAGGGATGGTCATTTCACTGATATTAAGTATCTTATTCTGACTTTTGCGATTTTCTGGACAACATTAAAGTTGCATATATGCAATTACACATTCAGCCTAATATTTTAAATATTCCTTGAGATGTTTCCAGTGCCAGCACTCGGATATTCAAAGACTGCTCACAGAAGCAAACTAACATTAACCCGTTGACCACGAAAGTTCAAACTTTACAGAGAAGGAAGCTGTGTCAATTGTAAAAATGAGCATCGCACCTATTCTCAAAATTGTGTTATATAGGTGCAAGAAAAAGAGATAGTCAAAATTAAAACCAATAAAAAATATTCCTAACCTGAGATTACATCTCATATTCCTCAGATGGGAGTCACTTGTGCTACAACTGCTATGGTCATCATTTCAAGAAGTACTCAAATAGAGTTCATTTGGAGCAATACGCAAATAGCATTGTTTTTTCTTCCCCAGTAAAGTTATCCCAAACATTTCAAAAGCTGAAATTTTTAAAAATATATCCGATTTTCTCTAAGAAAGTTCCTTTTGCAATATCTAAAGCAAGGAAAGCTTTAAAATTAAAAATTGCAAAAGAAGATTCAATAAAAGCTTCCTTTTCCACAAACAATGTTTTATTATGAATGGAGAATGATGTGATATTTATTATATCCCTCAGATGATAATATATTGTTTGGGGATCGCACAGTAGACTTCCAGCTTCAAGAAAGTACTTTAAATTTATAAATTAACTTCCTTTGTTTCTTAGAATTGCCATGGTTTGTGTTCATTTTTCAACAATAAAATGAAAGAATTGTTTTTAAGAATAAATTGTATTTTCCAAGTTCTTTTTTTTTTTTTAATTTTCCACAATAGAGATCATTAGAGCAACCATTTATAGACAGCAGTTTGGTAAAATATTTTAAGTTCTAATACCTGTTTTCAAATTTTAGAATTTTTCAATTTTAAAATCTATTTACTGGTTACTAAAAGTTTATAAAAATGAGTATATACTGTACATTGATACAATTATTTTATTCTTATCAAATGTTTGAAGAATATATGCATACAGGCAATTCATTTGTACTTTTGCTAAACTAATATTACGAAAAATTACTAATGTCAACAAAATTAAAATTTGAATGAAACAAAATAACTTCACATCAATTTATAAGCTAACTAATGATTTACTTACGCCAAGAGCTTCTGGGCTATTTGAGTAATCAACAGGTTGACACAAAAAACTATATGATCCAAACCAACCATAAATTCCAAACTGAAATAAATAAAATAAACCTGATAAAATAAAATTATTAATTCTAGCAATCAATTTATCTTCATTAAATGTCAGCAATAAAATTTACTTGAATTACTAGAAAGTAGTAAAACAATTTTTAATACTGATCTGATACATATCATATCTAATATGTTTTAGAAAAACTACTTTTAGGCAAATCAAAGCTTTCAGTGTTTGCTGAATATTATTGACAATCATAATAATTTTAGCATTCAAAAACTGAGAATGAAATATCACATTTATAAAGTCAACTGTAAGTCAGTAAAAAAATGAAACTGATAAATAACATCCGTGAAAAGAAAAATTTTAAAAAGACTAGATCTATAATAAATCTGAGGAATTAAGAAATTTAAAATCATAAAATGTGAAATCAAAATAAAATTTATATATAAAAAAAAAGACAATATCAAAACTTTGTAAAGTAACATGAAAATTTCGAAGATCATGATATGAAACATTTCAGATAACAAAACAGATCACTGACCCACAGATATTTATAGAAAGTAATAGATTATCTAATAATATACTTTTGCAATTTATTTGATTTTAAAAAAAAATGACAGAATCATTTTTAACTAACTGCAATTGCTTTTAACTGAATTTAATATTAAATCTCAACGATACAAAATGTTAATAAATAAAATAATTAAGTTCAATATTGTGCTTTAAGCAACACATACTTAATGTAAATTTATCTTAAACAAAAATAATAATGAGACATCATGCAAGTAACTAGTTTTTATTATTTAAAATAACCAATTATAAATAGCTATAATATTTAGCTATAAATACTCCAACACTTGACAGAAACATTAAAAAGATTTAAATTATTATGAGAAGATACACATATAACCTTCAAATTGTTTACACAGTATTTTACTTATTGTTCAAAAAGTATACATGTTTTAATTGCTTTAAAAATTATCTGTATCGGAGAATTAATATATATGCTAAAATAGAAATCATTTTCTGCTTCAGGAACACATTTGATTAGTTGATACATTGGGTAAAAACAGAATATTAAAAATATAGTCCAAATTATATTAGGAAATTAAAATTTTGCACTTAGCTTAGTGCCACAAGTAATGATACAAATTTAAGAAATAAATTAAGAAAATTATTATAATATATCACACAATATGACAAATGCACGAGTTCACAAATAGTAAATTTGTACTGTGTTAGAAAAAAATTGATAATGGTTTTGAATAACAAAAGCCAACTGTTAATAAACCATTGTTTTATAACTTTATGCATATCTATTTACATACTTTATACATGTCTGCCATGTCATAACTTGCTTACATTTCATTAACTAAAAATTATTCATAAGAAACAGCTATAAATATACTAATTTTAGACTATTCATATTTTAAGATTAACTATGATGATTACAATATAAATAATAATGATAAATATGTTTAGATTATTTTTACATAAAATTTAAAACTATTTTTTTTATCAAAATAATACAATTGCATAATTTAAAAAAAAAAAATTGATAATACATAATGGATAAAAGTAAGATATTTGCTTTAAGAATACAGATGTCAGTTTTTTGATACAGTATTGTATCTGATAAATGTTTCAACAGCTTCTCCAAGAAAATCGAACTTTTAATTAACTTACAATAGTTAAGAAATAGAAAATTTGGTTATAAGACTTCTAGTGTTTTTTTAATGCTCTTCTTTATATCAAAGATCTTTCCATAACATTCAATTTTATTATAAAAGTAAATAATTCTTATTATCCAAAAACGATAAAAATAAAAATTTATTTTCAAATTTTGAGTATAAAAGTACTTTAAATTCCAAAATTTGGTTTCCGTAGTTTTTTTTTTTTTTTTTTTTTTTTTCTTATTGTATTACAGACGATTACACACAAACATAATTAAATTTATTTTGGGTACCATCAAACTTATACCAAAAGCATTATAACATATATTATATCATTAATACATATATTATGTGGAATCAAAGATTAATGTTTGAAACATAAAAAATAAATTTATACTTACATTATAAAATATATAAAAGCTAAAAAAAATCATTAAAAAATTATAGGTAGCCATTAACCACCGTATATCTAAAGGCTCTCTGTTTTTCATCAAATTGGGGCCTAAATATTTTACTACATATATGTATGAAAGGCATATTATAAGAGTGGGAAAAGGACTTTGCATCATGGCCCAGTCTGCAACACGTGGATCTAAAAGAAAATATTTATTATCAAAATCAACATTACTCTGAATAAGAAAATCACAGAAAACTCTTAAGATTATAGAAAGAAGACAGATTAAATTTTACATATTTAATAACATACAAATAACAAGTTATGTTAAATATATAAAAATACTCATTTTTAACTATGAAATTCCTCGATAGAAAATAAAAAGATTGGATTAATAGATAACAAATTGCTTTAATTAACTAGAAATAATTTTAATAACTTATTCAACTTTCACTAGATTAATTGATTATATATATATATATATATATATATATATATATTTATATAAATACCTAAAAATGCTATAATATAATATAAATAGTATTCCTTTATATTTTATACATCATGCTGTGATATTTCCTATGATCATTTTAAATAGAATAAAATTTCAAATATATAAAAAATTATGTTTTATAACCAATAAACACAGCACAGAATAAAAAAAAAGAGTAATTATTTGATGCTTTATATTCACTTTATTAATAATGAAATGAAAAGGAACTCTAAATTCAGGTTAGCTACTAATGAATTTGATTGATATGAACTTTTTAGAAATTTTCTTAAATAGAATTACTTGGAATTTTAAAATTAATTTTGAGAAGTATTTTTAATACAAAAGTACTTAAATAAGTTTTCTTGAATTAAAAGAATAAGTAAAATAATTTGAATGTAATAACCATTGAATTAAATTAATATGGATTTATGATTAATTATAAGAAAAATTGTCTAATATGCTCAAAACCAAAAATACAGAACACATATTTTAAATAAAACTTTCTATGAGAAATTATGTTTCATTTAAAATATATATAAATATTCTATTGATAACTAAAAAATGTTGACATTTTGTGTGAATCATATAAGAACATTAAAAAAAACTTTCCATCATAAAAATGACAAGAAATTAAGCTAAAGTTTTTATATATTACTTAGAATTTTCAAACGGATAAAATTAAATAGTAAATCACAAACACACTTATTTTTCTAACTTATATTATTTATTAGAAACAAAAGGAATAATGAAATTATAAACAAAAGATATTTAATATATTTTAAAATTTTCTTTATCTTTAAAAATCATAATAATCAAAGTAATTCAGAAATTACTTAAGCTAATTCTTTAAGTACTTGCTTGAATAATTTATGAAATACTTTGATTATTCTGATATTGATTGCTAAAAAGTATAGGCAAATTCTATAGAAATGCCAAAATTCAATTGTTTTTTTTTTGGATAAAATAATTTCATTATGTAAACGTATAACAATACTATGTATAATACATACACAAAAATTAAAACAGCTTTCATTGATTATTTCACTAATTAAAAAATAATACATATTCTTAACTAATTCTTCTAAGTAAATATTGCCATATAATTTTTTAGTAGAATTGTGAAGACTTAAATAATGAAAAGATATTATTCAAAATTTCTAGCCTTGAATTATTTGATTCAATATTTTTATCTCTGGAAATAAGAGTAAATAGTTCTAATTTGTATCATGTACAGAAAGATAAACTTAAAATGATTTAGAACATTAGTTATGCATTTGTTACATACTAGAATTATATATATATGCAAATTTTGATTGCAGAAAAAAGAATAATATTATGATATCTTGTACAATATACATTATAACTATTTAGATAACATTCTATAAAATATTCTTTTTTTTTTTTAAATTATATGAAAATATTTTTATAACATCTGAATTCTGTCCAAAATAAAATTTTAAAATTATTTAATTATATTTTCGTCTGAATTAGAATTTTTTAAATTCTAATTCATTTCCATGATTCGAAAATATCGAATTATGGAAAAAATAATTTTCGAATTATGGAAAAAATATTTCAAACAAAAAAAAAAAAAAAAAAAAAAAGAAAAAAAACTTTTTATGCATTAAATTTTTTTACAAGTTGTAAAATCAAAACTCTGAAAAAATACTTTTTTTATTAAAACAATAACTATTTCAACATTAAGAATTTGTTTGGCGATAAAATACAAGTGTCATGAAAATAGTGATTTTGCGCTAATTTCAAAAGGTTTGAAAAAAATCAATTAAACAGTTAACAAAAGTAATGAAATACATTAAATTATATCAAATAAACTAATTATTGATCTGATATAAATCAAAACCAATGATACTAATTATAAGGTAATAAGTATTTATTTACCGGTACATTTATTGCTCACCATTATTTTTAACAGACTATAATTTTAGATAAAAATTTTACAGGAATACAAATAATCAAATTAAAATATTTTTAATTTACTTAAATTATTCGTAATATTTTTAAAATTTAATAATAAAATTTTATTAATTAAAAACTTGACAATTTCATTAACAGTGAAATTTCTAATCATATTCTAAACTCAATTCGTTTAGTTAGATAACTTAAAGTAATTCATTTGATTGTAATTTAAATATCCCGGCTTTCACGGTTCAGTTAGTATTACACACGGAACTACATGAATCAGTAATGTACACACAAGAATCACTCTCACAAGGTTATTGGAGTAAAAAGAAAAAAATTCTACTATAGAAAAAGGCTTACCACCATATTCGAACGTCTCATTATAAAACTCGACCGCTCTATCCAACATTTCGGACAAGTGTTTGATACAGAAAGAACAATTTTAGTCACCGGTCAAAATAAAAACAAACTGAAAAGAGGAAAAAAACCCTCGAAAATCGGCGATTTGCCGTCTTTAAAGACACCACACCTGACTAGCACGTCATGTATCAAAATCAAAACAAAAAAAAACCAAAGTAACATCGCCGAAAGTGCAGCCAGCGCCACTCAGTGAGACAGCGTATTGTATCAATCAGGCGGCGGAAATTAAAGCTGTGTAGGATGCAGAAGAATAAAATAAAATACACTCTCACACACACAAAATCGCTACAGGAGGGCGGCAAATAATTGCTGATTCTAAATTTTATAACAAGTCACACCTTTAAACTTTAAAAGGAGATATATTTTTAAAATATCTGATAAACTTAATAATAATTAAAACATTAAATCATTTTAATCGTTTGCTAAACAGCATGTAATTTGTTCATGTAATTTGTTTCATGTAATTTGTGTTGAATATTTGTAAATAAGTATATTTTCCTTAAATTAAAATAACAGTAATTTACATCTAGAGTTTTATTGTGCGGGAAAATTTATCACTTACATTAAAAAAAAAAATTAATCAATTTAATAAAAATTATTTAGTAAGTACTGTTTGGCAAAACATAAAATTATCAGTACGCTTGGTAAAATTATCAAATATCACATTTTTGTAATTTTTTCTCTTCTAATATCCTCATATTTGAAATTTGAAAAAAAAAATGAAGTAAATTTAACTTCATTTTTTTTCTTATATATATATATATATATATATATATATATATATATATATAT